>OZ024908.1:78618027-78684279 GCA_964017125.1 Flabesymbios commensalis | reverse complement strand
CAATATCGGATTCTCGGAAGGAACTTGATTTATAACAAAACTTCATCCCGGTGATGCATCGATGACAGATAAACAAAAACGAAATTCATAACGTTTCAAAAAAAGGATTAACCTTTTCACCACCATACATGACGGAAATTTCCGTCGTCATTCGTCAATGAACGTAACCATAAAATGACACAAATTTTCGTCAAATATATACTACATTTATGTATTTTTCGTCATTTGAAGCTGGAAATTGCGTTAGCAATTCCAGCTTCAAATGACGAAAAATAGAACTCCCACACCAGTATATCTGGATCCTGGCATGCACCCCGGCCTGGAAGTCAAAGGGTTAAGTCCAAAACAGCATCGTACTTTTAATTAGCCGGGAAACCGTTGGCATCAGCCAGAAATGTGTTATGCATGATACAGCACATGTTTTCAGAGAAATAGTAAGTTTCTCCCCTTTCAACGTTGGGACATTGTTCCGATGTATGCCCCCGTGTAGAAATGGACTATAACCACGCACCTTTATCTTTTCATCAAGACAGGCTCATGAATGATCTTCTGGTGTACAACAGCGCTATCAACTATCTAATCAGGCAAACATATATAACCAGGCATTTCGTTCTTAGGTTTTCACTAAATTCCCCTTCGAAAGAGAGTTTGTTATTTATTATTTTCATACACATATATAATTTAACACTCGTTACGTTTACTATCTTTGTAGACAAGCCAGTGGCCATTCTGTGCGGGCGGCTTCTCCAAGTATGGAAAGCAGGTAAACTTATGTAGTTCTTTAACAACATTATATTAATCTATAATTGATATCAACATAGACTGTTTGATGAATACGTTTCAGATTCGAATTAGAACAAGTAATTTATGTTGTGTCCTAGCATAAAACAAAAAAGGGCATTTTGTTGTTTTCTCTTGTGAACACTATGGTTGTTATTTTGCAGTGTTAGTGATGTTCCTGTGGCTGGATTTGGCTCTTTGAAGGAATTGCGAGCTGCTTTAAGCGAGCACATGGTACAAACGGAGCAATCAAGCGGCGGTTTGTATTCTTCTAATGCTGGACTACGGCTGGGCTTATAAATACTATTGGCATATCATAAATTTGACATAACTTGAATCTTGTACGGGGGAGCATGTGCCAAAGAGTTATCTGTATAAATTTGGAACGTTATAAGGGTGTGGTTGAAAAAATGACTGCATTTTAGTGAAATATTACACAATATAATTATGAAAATAATTTGGCTTTTCTCTGGGAATTAACGTAGCATACAGATACAGGAATAACATATGATACAGTCATTCGATCACAATCATTATTTAGTTAATACGGTAATTATGTTAATGCTGTTCTGTAAGCCTCAAGAAGATTTTAATTGACAGAGTGGCATGATATTGTTGAGCGTAATCTGGAGAATTTGACAAAGGAGGAGCTGTGTTTCTGTTGGCCACGTGATTCTCTCTTTACATACTTCCTAATGATGGAGGCTCTCCAGGAGAACCTGTATGAAAGAGAACAACTACAAAATCTAGCAGGTAGGTAACTTATCTGTGTGACCAGTACAACGCTGATTGGATAGGATTTAGGTGATTAATTTGTAGATTACCAGCAAGATTAGTGAATGCAAAACGTTTTCGTGCATTTTTTTACGTTTTGATTGTCGGTTTGATTCATTTTGCAATTACGTTTTAAACTACACCTCCTTTTTTCCTGTGATCCTAACTTCACACTCACAACGATACATCAATCCGCCAGATTCATCCGCCACTAAAACACTTCCTTTATGTTGGTTAGAATTCCTGGAAAAATATAACATCCTAAACATTTAAATTTGTAGCCTCAATCAAAATCCTATCATTTGTCTCACACTCTGTCGTGGATAATTTATTTCAACCTGCTGTTTTTTCTGAAGTTCTTCAAAAATACCATACATTCAGTAATAAACACTATTTTATATTTGCAGCTGAAGCCTTGTCTCAAATACATGATACATGATGAGACAAGCCAACGACGTGGGACCAAGAGGCCTTACACACCACAAAGACACCGCCGTGATAATCCAACAGAAAACAACAACATGGCAATTACAATGTTGGACAATGTTCAACATAATTGACGTCCGTTATTTGTCGATTATTTAATTAGTTTGAATAGAAATGTGAGATTAGATTTTTTTTAAATACATATTTATTATAAACTGATTAATGTTAATAATATATGTACGGAAAAACTATTATAATACACCAATCAGTAATTTATAGCACAATTTCCAACCTTCCCTGGGAAATCAGGAGCCTTTTTATTATAAGACTTTTATTTACCACAACATATATATTATATATCTTACATAGATAATCTTCTACTACATATGTATATGTGCATAGACAAGAAGTTTAGTTACTAGAGACACAAAAGTTAATGTAGTACATTTCAACATTTGTTTGGAATAAGGCCACCGTTTCTTTAGACATTATTCACACATAGGATCCAAGCCCATAATGACCTAGTTGATTTTGATGTTCTTTTAAAATGTTTTGTGCATTTATTTGCATTGTATTCAAATATTACGCAAACATAGCCGAAGAGAGCTATTATTGAATGTTAATAATTTAGATACTTGAAAGTTGTTATCAATGTTTATATGTAATAATTTATCTAAGTCATTTAATTAAATGTTTTATTTTAATTTTATAATGTCTGTGTTTTATTGTGTTGTTGAAACAGTAGAAAATTCGATATAGTGATACCAATTTCTTCAGAAAACTACGTGGGATTCAAAACAGAAAAAAAGTGTATATCTCTCCCTCCCCTCCTGACACAATGGAACTAACATTGCGTGAGATGAAGGGCCCAGCCAGGCAGGGATGTCAACCTACCGGGATTGTTCACGTAGCCTCAGTGGCGAATTCAGGGTGGAGTGTCCCCCAAATAATTTATATTGTGGCCTGAGTATATTCCAAAGATTTCAAAATTGTACAGTGGAAATGTTCTATTATGCTGCAATTTATAGCCAAAGATGAGCAATTTCATCTGGTACAAGGAATATACTTTCAAAACATGTAATCTTTTATAAATAGGTTCACTGTGTGCATTAAATTTACTTATAATACGAATAATACGAACAGCTTTCATCTGAAATTTCAAAATTCGATCTGTAATAAAACCCCATGACAAAATACCATAATTTATATGTGGCAAAATCGAAGTGTTGTATATGGTTAATAAAATGTTAAGCAGAATGTGATGTTTTAACTTATTTAGGATTCCAATAGTTTTTGTTATTTTATTCGATATTGTATGGATATGTTCATTCCACGATAGATGTTTATCAAAATGTATACCAAAAAAATTAAAACAATCGACACATTCCAATAGTGATTTACCAATATTTGATGTAGGTTTTTGTATGGATTTTTGGGGCATGTGAAACAACATAAATTTAGATTTTTTAACATTTAGTGACAGTTTATTTGCCATGAGCCACTCATTTATTTTATCAAGCTCAACATTGATTAGCGAGCTAATGATTTTTATATCTCTGGACTTAAAATCAAAAATAGTACTATATAAAGTTTTGTCATCAGCATAAATGAGCAGTCTGAGAATAGAACCTGCTTTATTAATGTCATTCATGTATATTATAATTAATTGTGGACCTAAAATAGAGCCCTGAGGTACACCTGTCATAATATTACTTAAACTAGATTTTGCGCCTCCAAATTGTACATATTGTTTACGGTTTGATAAATAACTATTTAACAAATTTAAACCACCTCTTCTGAAACCATAGTAATTAAGTTTATGTAATAAGATAGAGTGATTGATAGTATCAAAAGCTTTTGATAAATCTAAGAAAACGTAAAAAGGTGTTTTACCTTTATCCAAATCGCATATAACTCTATCAAGCAATTCATACGCAGCAAATTCTGTGGAATGTTTTTGTCTAAAACCATATTGGCTTTTGTAAAAAAGATTATTTATTGTAAAGTATTCGTATATTTGTCGGAACATAATTTTTTCAATAACTTTCAAAATTGCAGGTAGAATTGAGACAGGGCGATAATTTTCGATTAGTGTTTCGTCATCTTTTTTATAAAGAGGGACAACTTTAGCTATTTTTAGCTTATCTGGAAACACACCTGTTTCAATACACTGGTTCGTTATAAGAGTCAAAGATTTCACAATAATATTTTCAATTGATTTTAATAATTTAACCGAAAGACCGTCAGCTCCTTGACTAGATTTAATTTTTAGTTGTTTAATGACATTTTTAACATCAGTTACAGGAGTAAAATTGAAGTTGGTTTCTGATGGTTTGTCCAAGTATGATTTAAAAGTTTTTGTTCCAGAATTTTTTATTTTATTTGCTACTCCTATGTTTGTGAACAGGGTGGTGAAGTAAGTGTTAAAACTGTCTGCTATTATTTGCTTATCTTCAGTACAATGATTATTGCTATTAAAACGTTTAGAAATAGACGTTGTAGATGTCTTCTTGTTTAATATATCTTTAATATTGGTCCATGTTGACTTTATATCATTTTTACATTTTTCAAAACAAGAAAAGTAATACATTTTCTTGGCCAATTTGATATTTTTCTTTAACAGCTTGTTATAGTTTAAAAAATTCATTTTTACGGTTTGATAATTATCCGAATAAATATCAAGTTATCTTTATATTACTTGCGGACAATGCATCAACGAAGTCATTTATGTTCTTAGTGTTTAATCTACCAGATTCAATCATTTTAGGAGGAACTTGTTTTACATTGAATCATGCTTTCATGGGCGTGTTGAACAATGTTTTAATTACTTCCTGTAGGCATAGCGGGCCTTATAAGAACAATAATTTGTAATTCTAGCATCAATTTAGGTTATTAAATTCACTTTTACATCAAATATTATTAAAAACAGAATAGGAAGTGATAAAAAGGTAATATTAGAATGCAACTTGAAAACAGCTACCGGTAATATGCGAGCTCTCAAAAGTCATAGTGTCGTATATAGTCCTACATAATGAATGTTTTCAGACACCAACATTATGTCGTTTTACGAGCTGTAGATATAAGCAGAAAAAAGGCAACAATTCAGGGACCGATCCGTGATTCATGGCGACCGATCCAGGATCACATCGTCTGCGACGCTGAACCAGAATTAAAAAAACATTGGGTCAGCGCCTCTAGTCATAATACAACCCTTTCGTCTCATCGGGCCTATTTCGCGGATCTTTGAAGTAATACTCAATCAGCACCACCGATGTGGAGTATCAGGCTGGAGGGGGGAAAGGCTGGTAGACGTAGTCGACCAGCTGACTTTTAAACGCTGCCACAGTTTTTTTATTCTATAGCAGCTGTCGGGAGAGAATTTCAATCAGGGATAGCTCGATGCCAAAAATAATTTTGCCCAGTGTCTTAGTTAGCTCTAAAGTGTTTATAGGCCTGATCGTGCCCACAACATGTTCAACATATCATTGAACCATTACCGCCGGGATTAAACGGTCATTGATAGGAATTTCGACCACCTCATTTAAAATTTTGAACATACTTAAAAGTCTGGAATATTTTCGTCTTGTTTTTAAGTCAGTCCAGCCCTAGGTTCTGAATGAGAGATGTCACACTGGCTGTTCGTCTGTAATTTTGGGTGCCAAATTTTTGATTTTTTTCTAATTTGTCAATGTCTTTTTGTCTAAAGGGGTCCCAAACTGCTGAAGAGTATTCTAAAGATGATCTGACCAGGGAGAAATAGGCAGTCTCCCTAAGGCAGAAACGCGCGCGTGTCTGCCTACTGGAAAGTTACTTTAATAAAAACAATGTGTACCGTTTGCATAAACGCGTTTCAGCGCGCGTGCTAAACGCGCGCGGGAAAAAAGTCGATTCAGGATCGATTGAAACGCGCACGTCTTGACACTCGCGCGCGTTCAAAGAGTCATCCAGCCAGTGTGTCGTCACGCAGTGGGGTATGGGATCACACAAGGCGTGATTAGACTAGTAGTAGGCCTATAGACGTTTTAATAGCACATACGCTGCTCTATTGCGTGCCAAAAATTAGGTGTAGGTCTATTCTTTGTATCATTCATGAGGTCACAATGCATTTTTGTGTGCTTGCACAAGTATTTGTATTTGTGATATTGGCCCGGCATTGTGCTTTAATCACCGGCATTGTAGATTAGAGTTGGCAAGATATGTGGTATAACTCGCCGTCACAATGTGAGATCTGTTAAGCTCCTGTTGATTTTAATAAAATGTACAGAGACGGCCGGCCAGACAGTTCACCAGCAAACACGACACGCTCAAACAATGATGTTTAATGTTGGACGACCGTCGAAGACGTTGTGCCAACTTTAAAACAGCATTTTTCCAACGTGTGTTCGCTGGCATGTGTCAGCGGTGAATAAAGAAAAGGTGTAGGCCTACTTAGTAAATTGGTTACATACACGCAATAAATTGTTATTGTCCTCCTTGTTGTGATCTTGCACAAGCATAACATCGCACAGGCGATTTGTAAAACAGGAACAATCATCAAAAGATCTAACGTTACGTGCCATTCCTGAATTAGGCTATTGGCGCTAAATAGTCCCCTCCGTTTAAATGAGCACATACCGACGATGATTGCATAGTGGTCCACTTTAATTAACTAAAATAATTCTATTTATTTGCATAAAACTAATATGGCCTATTCCTATACCGCGGTAGCATGATGATCACATACCGCTCAAATACTGCAGTATAACAGAATCATCATCATGGCGGTGTAACAGGATCGTCATAGGCCTCCGCGGTATAACAAGATCGTCATACCGCTGTATAACAAGATCGTCATACCGCTGTATAACAAGATCGTCATACCGCTGTATAACAAGATCGTCATACCGCTGTATAACAAGATCGTCATATATGTGGTATTACAGAATCAACCTTGGTCCATACCGCGGATTACAGAATACAGAATCATTAATAGGCTACCGCGGTATAACGAGATCGTCATATAGGCCACCGCGGTATAACAAGATCGTCATATACCGCGGTATGACAAGATCGTCATATAGCGTGGTATAACAGAATCAACCTAGGGCCTATACCGCGGATCGTTTCTTTTATTTCATTTTGAGCAGTAGCAGTCAAAAGGTTAATCAACATTCGGAAGTAGGCCAATTGATGGTGATTTTCGGGATCCAGCTGTAGCTCCCTCACCAGATAGGCACCTTTTTCTTCTCTCCTCCTCAGAATTTCGCGCACCCAGAATATGTGGGTGGCCCTAACTATCTGCACTATGCGATGTCGATTCCGCTGCATTCTATACTTATAACAGAGTAACATTTGCATGTTCCAGACTTCCACTTTCCATTTTAAAGCTTGCGGGAATGACGTCACGCCATGTGGAATTCCACTGGAACCCCCAACACGCTCGCTGAAACGCGCTAGCATGGAAACACTCGCACTAGTTTAATGTCTGTGCGCGTTTCCTCACGCGTGTACTCGCGCATGTTTCTGCTTACATGGAAAGCGGGACTTAGTTTAGGGGGACATGTCTTCAGGTTCTTCCGAAGGAAGCCTAGAGTGGAATTTGCTTTGCTCGTAATTTTGGTAAAGAATGATTCAACTGCAAAACGCGCATGACTGGGACAGTCAAGTGTAGGCCAACAGTAGCCTATTGAGTACAGATTGACGGCATTAATATAGCCACCGAACTGATTACAAGATACTACTGAAACGGGACATTGATCCAATGCTGTTTTAATGCTAGGCCAACGTCTGCGACGCTGGCCCAACGTTGAACCAACATTGAATAAATGTACAATGTTTGAGAGAAAGTCCTCCTGCCCAGCAAACACAAGATATTTGTATAACATTTATACAACATCGGCCCAACGTCTTCGACGTTGGTCCAACATTGCATAAAGTCATACAAATGTTTTGTGTTTACTGGGCATGTCAATACAAGCTTGGGTCAAGCAGTTTCAACATCCCCGCGGTAATACAGTCAGTTTGTTTGCAAGCCAGCGACCAAGTAGGTGTAAGGGCCAAGAGCTTTGAATTATAAACTCATAGATGTCGCTCAAGTATATATGAACTTGCTGTGATTTGAGAACTTGCTCTTAATGAGGCTTTGGGTATGAAACGCATATTTAGTATTATTATGGAATAGGGACTTGGCCTACCCACGGGCACTATTGCCTTCTGGGGGACCCTTGTCCCGCGAAGTTTGACAGTTGACCACACCTTTAATGTGGGTCTCCAATTCCAGGGTCTCGCCAAGGCGAACACCAAGATGTGGTATTGATGAAACGTTGGCTAGTGTTTCGCGTTTAAGAGTGTGTTGAAATTCCTGCTAATTTTTTATTTCGGCCTGGACACCCTCAGGACCGAGCATTTCGAGGGGTTGAAGCACATCCTCCATCGATCTGCCCAGTCAGGAGCGCAGATAGGTCTCTCGGCAGTTTCTCCTGATCTGCACGACATTTTATCGGGCGATACAAGAGGCAGTCAGCTGCAAAGAGACGAACCTGCGAGGAGACTATTAATATAGGTCAAAAAGAGTAGGGGTCCGGAAACAGTATAAATAAAACTACCCTGGGGCACACAGGACGCGGGCTGATTCTGAAGAGCTGCCATCAACTCCTTTTTGGATTCTGTTGGTCTGAAAAATTTGAATCCAATTTAGAGTTGTTCCCCGAATTCCGTAATTGTCTAGCTTGTGTAAGATGCGTTGTTGGGGGACAACGTCAAATGCCTAACTAAAATCTAAGTCAGCAACAGAAGTTTAAGTACCGGTATTGCTTTCAAAATTTTGAAAAAAATCATCAGTTTTAATCAAGAGCTGGTTTTCGCATGTGTTTTGATCTTCGAAAAATGGGACATATTTCGCTTACAAATGATGTATTCGAGTAATTTGGCACAAACACATGTGATGGATATCGGTTTGTAGTTTGCCGGAGAGTGCCGATCCCCTTTTTTAAAGACTGGCAACATTAGCTTCTACCCAGTCGACTCTTAATTTGCCGGTCTGTAGAGATTGATCAAAAATAATTTTAAGTAAGGGATCGTGATAATTAATAAACATGATAACGATTATGAAATATAGCCATATATACACGTTTTAGATGTTTAAATAGCCTACCCCGCTTAATCATGTTAATACGTTTTATTCACAAATGTTAGATTACATATTTATACGAGATATTAGGCCTAAACATGTTATGAGCCCTATATGCAAAGTTAAATTGAATTTGATGATATATGTTTACTACATCGCCTTTGTGTAAAGGTGTCATCACTGGCGGTAATGGTTCAATGACATTTTGAACCCGTGGCTGATTAACATGCTGTTCATTCATAGATTAGTATATTTACTGTGAGGCCTATGTCGTTGAAGACATGACCCATCTAGCGATCCTTCATGCAGAAAATAGCTATAGGGGCCTACTGTAGATCAGGTATAATTCGCGTGTTTAAATTTTCGAGAATTTGTGCTTTTAAGATTTTTTGAATTTGCAATTTGTTTACAGTTGGGAAGTCCATTTATTTATGCCTTATTTAAAAATAAGTCTCTGTCAGTTATAGTAGAAGGGGCCTACTTAGCTTTGGAATCACCGTCGTAACAGCAACCCAAAACTTCAAATGAGTGACATTACTCATATTCGTTTAAAGGGACCCCTTGGGATGAGACATTTTCAATGTTGTCAATTTTGAAAATTTAACTTATATGAAGCTATATAGCCTACTAATCTGAACTAAAAATACAAAAAAGTTGAAAAACAATTTTAAAGCACTGAAAAAGAGTGAAATATTTATATTTCCAGGTCGTATATTGCCATGTAAACAAAACAAGTCAGCAATATACATCACTTCACACCACATATTCCCACGTCTTGGACAGGGAGATCAAAGCAATCGCCGCTAATTGGTGTCTGATTGGTGTCTTATAGTCAGGACATGAGGTGATACACCTGCAAAACTGATTGTCTGCCCAACGCTGGGCCGACGGCATTAACATGTGGCCCAGTGCTGTAGGAACATTCAATCGTCCTTCAGCAAGTGCTTAGGTATACAAAATGTTTGTTTGGTTTTTAAGCGTTTTATAGAAATGCTGATAAAAAATATTTTTAAAAATCTAAAAAATCTGAAAAAAATAATATAATGATCTGGGGGATACACTACTTCATTACAAAACTAAAAACGAAAATTGATGTCATCCCAAGGGGCTGCTTTAATTTTAGACCAAACATTTGGAAATGTTTGTCTACACATTCATCTCATTCCCATACCGATAACTGTGTTTTAAACCGCTGATAAAACAGATTAACACGATTATAGTCGTGCATAGCGCTAAAAATGTTAAAGAGCTATCACTAAGCACAATATAATTAGTGCCAGCCCTCCTAACTGACCCAGCCATACCACCAACATTTTTTGCTAATACGTACGTTGTTTTGATTAAATATGTTGGCGATCGAGGGTCCAGTAAAATTTTGAGCCTTTATTGAAGTAAGTAGGCATATAGTTTATTCATCGATCCTCTTCAATGATTTCTGATAGAATTAATTGCGAGATTATTAAATTTGCGACTCTGCCCTCCTTGAGAAAATATAAACCTCAAGAATACTACCGAATATTATAAGATCTACAGTGTTACGATACAACATCAAGTTTTCTACTTGTATTTATTTTAGAGGTTTCTACGCTTTCCGGAGTGTTTTTTTGCTACTATTTATGATTATTTGGTTTTGGTGCGAGAAACACATAATAATTATATATGTAGACCTAGTATGCATACTAAAATTATATTTTACACTTTAACTTAAATTCAAATGTAATTATCGTGTATATGAATTTTATCCTGGATGTCAAACGTGGATAACCTGTATTCGACACCATAAAGTAGGCCCACACAATCTAATTTCCAATTGCATAATTGGACAATTATTTTACATATTTCTGTATTTAAAGCCTAATAACTAATATTTTTTTAAATAAATACAAAACTTTAGTCCTATATATGCGCTTAAAGAAAGTTGATTCTAGAGCTGAAATTGTCAACGAATTTTTATTTGAAAGACTGTATTTGATATTTTTACGGCTTCGTATTTGTATTTGAAAATTTTTCCACACCGACGTGACAGCAATATCTTCTCATTATCAAATCATGAATTATTGGGCAGATATTCTCCTCATATTCATATTAAACTGATAATAGGGCTTACGTACATATCTGCACATAGGGCCTAGTATCAATTCATACTGCAATATACAGGGGCGGATTCAAAAGGAAAAAAGCTATAATTTTATTTTTAGGGGTTTACAAGTTATGAACTGGTTACACACTGGGGGACACATAGTGCCCAATATGCCTAATATCGCAGGAGAAAGCCTTTGAAAATAAAAAAATTCCCGGAGCGGGCTCCTCGTACCCCGCGCTCCAGTAAAATAATCCTTTGTCAAGTTTTAACCCCCCCCCCCCCCCCTCCGTCAGTGAAAAGCTAGATCCGGTCCTAATATAACAATTGAGCATCAATTTCGGGTAAAATATGACATAGCCTACTCTTAGAGCTGAACCAGATCAATTAAGAGTATATATCATGAACGTAACCTTAATTAGACATCAAAGTCACAGTGTGAGAGAATGCTTATTCATGTTCAATTTTATGGATACGCGATGCGGTTCGCCAAGTCGTAGTGTGACGTTCTGACGTATAGCGGACCATAAAGTAAAACGTTAGTACATGCTGTACCGGTACTTGATTCGTTCATGACAATATATTGCAGGTGTTACTACAAGTAGACAGTCAATGGTGACCAGTACAGGTAGCTTATGGAGAGGCTACACCACTACTGTCAACTGTCACAAGCATAATATATAATGTTCTTTAAAGCGTGACGATAGACCCACGGAAAGCAACGCAGTAGTGTTGTGATCAGTGGTTTTACTCATGTGATATGACTGGACAGAGAGAATGCTTTCTAATTATCCCACGCAGCAAGGCCTGACACTGGCAACATAACAACAACATGATACCGCAATTGTTTATTTAGAGCATTTATTCAGTTGAAAACGATACAAGCAAGGACAGTTTTGATCAGTGCTGAGACTGTGCGGTTATTATCGATAGAGGAAGTAACGTTAATATAGCGGTACGAGAGTGTGTTTAGTCAATGATTTCGTCACCTAAATCACACGACTATTTTCGGCCCTAATACCTACTAACAAACTATCACAGGCTCATACGGATGGTACACAGTGGCTCAACACACCTTGATTCTGGATTATTAATTAACGTGTTATAAATGTAGATGATAATGACAGCGGGAAGTAGGAATTAACGTGATAGCATCAGATATGTCACCACATAGGAAGAGAACGATCCAATTTTGCTGTGTTAGTTAGCTCTAATTAACAAAATAAGGATAACAAGATGCAAGATGGAGAGGCGAATAGCCTGGAGAGAAGCCGTAGTAACGGGACCTCTGCCTCAGTACCAGGCTTATTGGTGGAATCAGATGATCGTGAAGAGCAGCCTTGGAAGCTACACATTGTCTTCCATTCCCCAGATGCTTTATACAATGAAGGTCAAGAAGTGACCGGGGAAGTAGTGGCAGCCCTCACACAGGACATTGTCATAGAGAGTGAGTAGGCACAACAAACAAGTAGCCTTGTCCCTGTGTTGTATTAAAGTTGAATCAGCGTCGCAGACGATGGTTCAACATTAATACAACACTGGAACTATGGTACTTTTTGCTTGCTGGGTGGAGTATTTATTGTATGTGAACGATCAAAATAATGACTATTTAAAGTTAACAAAATCTTTCAAAATTTTACAAGTATTTTCTATACCACCGTATAATCCTACAACAAATCACAGGCATATTTTATCCCCCAGAACATGATTAATGGTAGAGTGTCAAGAACGGTAAAGCGAGATACTAAATATTGGGGTTACGTATCTGGTAACGTTGTTAATAACTCTTACAATATTGAGTTTTATCATTTTATGCTTGTTTATTTATGGTTGATCAGTCTATTAAACTACCGGTATATGGGCCTAGTTAAAGTGGCAAGAATATTTCAAAAGCCATCTATTCAACATGTTCAAAGAATACTCATTTGAGAGTTGATAATATTAGAAATGCATGCTCATCTAAAAAAGTTGTTTTTATGGGTGGTTTGACATCCTCTACAATTCTGCCGTGCAAAGCCAAGAGGCAGTAAGTAAGAATTTTACAGCACTATAAAGACGCAAAAGGCCACGGACTGTATAAATTATATTGGTCAAGATATATCCCCGCAATGATATAGGCGCGTAAAACCAGATGCATACAGCTACATCAATAATTATTAAAATGAAGAGCTGAGTCAAAGCTCCGTGAAGCAGCTCATGATAATATCCCTCAAAACGCGTTTTGAATTCCTTTGAGATCTATCCAATGACTATAGCTGACCTCTATAGACACATTCATCTAGGTTCACACTCTCGCTCAGGACAGATATTTCACGTAGAAACTATGATTTGTTCTTAACGTTATAAGTGCATTTAATCCGTTGAATCCGTTGAGTCAATTCTCGACTCGTAGAGGAGGAAGACGACTTCAAGTTGGGTGGCAAATGAAAAAATATTGTTACTATTATTATTACTATATTTTTTATTATATATTCCATAAAAAATTCGTCCTGAATTTAAGTCAATGTATCGTGAGGGTTTAAAGGGTTAATAAAATGAATGAAACCAAATCATTGTTTAACACGTTCGTGGCGGTTTTACGGAATACATACAAATTATGGCAAGCAGACTGTTTGGCTATTGCATAACCAATTAAAATAGATAGGCCCTACGTATACTTTATCAATTTTTTAATAATATATCTCCATATCCAGATATGTATTATATGTCAACACATTGGTATTTGAAGGTGTTGATAGTGACATTATTATACCTATAACCGTAAAAAAGGCCTAACTACGCAAACATGTAATCTCTATTTTATTTATTAGTTTTTAAGAAATGTTGTGCCATCCGGATTGTAATCCGGATCATCCTAAAGTGTCAAGTTGTATTATTATAATTAACAAAATCCCTTAGTGATGGTAAATGATAACAAAACTGAACCAGGCGCATATTTTTAATGATAACGATCTAGGGGCTGTACCAGCTATAGTAAAACAATCCATCGTCAAAGAAGAGTTCGTGGCGCACATTTATGTATATAACCTCCTGACAATCTGACTTAGTGTTGCGTTATAGCAGACGGGTTAGGGCTTGTTTAAAATAAAAAAAAATTACCCAAATTAGGTAAGGCGTGAAAGGGTTAAATACATAAAGATTGAAAACATTCCTCTTGGGGCTCGTATCAGGCTTGTCGCAGGAAAACACCGTATAGTAATCATGATAATTTATCAGGCCTGTGATTTGTGGAGTAGGCCCTATTCACTGGCAATCGTAGAGCTGCTTGTGGGAAGCTGTTGTTGTTGTGTATATGCTGCTGTTCAGCCCAGTAAATTATATAAATTTATATTATTATATATACTCTACTGAGCTAAACAGCAGCATATTCGCAACAAGAACAGCTTCTCACAAGCAGCGCTACGGGTGCCAGTGGCCATATTGGTGGGTTTGTTCAGTGTTGGCCTATTGATGAGTTTGTTCAGAATAAGTCCTATTGGTGGGTTTGTTCAGAGTAGGCCCTATTGGTGGGTTTGTTCAGAATAAGCCCTATTGTAGGGTTTGTTCAGAATAGGTGGGTTTGTTTAGAATAAGCCCCATTGATGGGTTTGTTCAGAGTAGGCCCTATTGGTGAGTTTGTTCAGAATAAGCCCTATTGATGGGTTTGTCCAGTGTAGGCCATATTGGTGGGTTTGTTTAGAATAAGCCCTATTGGTGGGTTTGTTCAGAGTAGGCCATATTGATGTGTTTGTTCAGAGTAAGCCCTATTGGTGGGTTTGTCCAGAGTAGGCCATATTGATGTGTTTGCTCAGAGTAAGCCCTATTGGTGGGTTTGTTCAGTGTAGATCCTATTGGTGGGTTTGTTCAGAGTAGGTGGGTTTGTTCAGAGTAAGCCATATTGGTGGGTTTGTTCAGTGTAAGCCCTATTGTTGGGTTTGTTCAGAATAAGCCCTATTGGTGGGTTTGTTCAGAGTAGGTGGGTTTGTTTAGAATAAGCCCTATTGGTGGGTTTGTTCAGAGTAGATGGGTTTGTTTAGAATAAGCCCTATTGGTGGGTTTGTTCAGAGTAGGCTCTATTGGTGGGTTTGTTCAGAATAAGCCCTATTGGTGGGTTTGTTCACTGTAGGCCCTAGGCGTTGGTACGGGCGTCGTACGAATCTCAAATCGTACGGCGCTCGTACAAACGTCGTAAGAATTCTGGAAGAGCAATTTGGTCAGATATTGCGACATGCGTACGATCATCGTGACAGAGAAAAATCTGCGAACATCGTACCTACTTCTTATGGTTTTTCTGTCGATCGTGCGTAACACACCCTACGATGGTTCTTTCGAGGCATGAAGAGTTATTGAAGAGTTCCGCATTCACCCGGTATATAAGGGGCTTTTGGCATGACTATGAGTCCAGGGTGAATCCATTCATCCTAATTATCAATCTAATGGCAAACTATATGAAATATTAAGGCCATGCCGTTGTAACATTATCATAAATGTGAGATCTGCATTGGCACCGTTGTTGAACGCAGGCCAAGGGTGCGCCTCTGGCTACTGCAGATGGAGGTATATCTGTATATGGCTATGCTCGATGAGGCTGCAGAATATATTAGGTGGTTGATTCTGTACCATGGTATGAGCATGTAAAATACGAAAAACCTCGGTAATGAGCTACCCTTGTGGAACGAAAAGTACTTACTATCACTAACAAACATCTGTGTAGTTTAACCCCGTCAGTGTCAAATTGATTGATTCGTTGTATTAATTTGAATTAACGTAGGCCTACTTTAAAAAATGGCGAAATATGCCGTGAGAGGCATTTTCACCTTAACAACAATCTTCTCAGATATTTGTCCAATTAGCAGAGGCTGATTTCCAAAAAAATACATCAGCATTGTGAAATATAATAATTCTATGGGATATTTACCATAATTCCAATATGCAAATCAAATCGACGTCGGCTAGCAGAAGAAAATATGTTGAGAAGCTATGCAGTAGCAGGGTTGGTATTCACAAAAGCGAGCACATAGTGCAAAAGTTGAGCTATAACGTTGGCAAGAGTTCCAAGATCCTGTCATATAAATGGGCTTGTGGAAGGGGTTTCGCAATTGTAAATGCAGGTAACAGCTTGTTATGGGATGATGTACTGTATTATTCACAGTATTATATATGTAGGTACCCGACGACTATTACAGTGCATTGTAAATTTACAGATTAATAATAAACTTAATAAATTACAATAACGTTTTAGTATTTTAATAAACTTAATCAATTACAATAACGTTTTAGTATTTTCTGTCGCCTAAGATATATGTATGGAGAGGTTCATATCACAGTATTATATATTGCGTACGTTATAATGCTGTAATTCAACACAATATTCACAGATTATAAGTCTAAACCTTTTAAACCCTTTCAGTGCGGGGACCCTTGTCAGACGTCTGACTCTGAATTGTATATCACACTATAATCACAGGTGGTAAACATTTAGTATTGATATAGGTTGATTTAAAAAAATTAAAAATTAAAAGTAACAAATTTAACAATGATATAAAGTTACTTTAGTACTAGACATACATTTCATAATGTTAAAGTAATAATTGTATTCAATTATTTAGTAATTATTCAGAATCACAGTGATGCAATTTTTGTTATATAATTGTAGATGTAACGGGGCGATTTCCATCTTTGACCTTTTTACAATAATTTCTCGTCTGATACTTGCTGATCTAGTTCAACTTGCCGTAGAATATACAACATTTGTGGGCACATACCGTATCTTATAATAATTTTATATAACTCAGGCCTAACATACATTAATGTAGGGTGCCAATCCGCAGCGATCGTAATGTATTGTGAATTTGCCATAATTATGTCAATACACGGTGACCTCAACTTTGTTCATAAGATATCATATATTCACGTGAATTAATTTTAAATATCATAATCATAATGATACCATAAGGCCTATGTCTCTAGATAATTAAACTGACGGTTTTCTGAGCTATTTTGTCATCAAGAGTTAAGAAGCTTTGTTACTATAGGGCCTACTGTCCAGCAATGTTATTTCGAAACATTGAAAATATTTCTGCTGTATAGGGGCCTACAAATGAATATTCAAATTATAACATATTCGAGGTTTTCTTCATCTGTTCATTCAAAAGTAAACCATTAGCACATCATTGTCGTTAAATTCTAAGTCAATTTGCAAGCAATTTTCATTAAATTTTGAAAAGCAAAGCATTTGTAGTCATCCTGTAACTACCCTGATAATATATTATCCACAACTTGCAGTAAAGTGTTAATTATCTGATTATGATGCCCCCATATTGTTAAATGACAGGGTTTGTTGGAAAACTAGAAAATAGTACTTGTCAAACTTTATGAAAATCGAGAATTGACTGAGAAATCAGTGAAACTATTTCTCACGGATTTGACAATATGATATATACCTTTTTTGCTGCAATCCAATAACAATTGTGTTGCGTGGAGAAAAATGTAATCTAGAAAAATAGCTTGTAAATAAAATGATATCACTGATATTATTCGTGTTATATATTACTTCTCATGTATTTATACTCTTTTCAGAAAGAAGATAACAAAGCTAATGTCTTACTTTCTCTTTAGAACTGACCCTGTCGTTCAGTGGTTTGGCTCAGGTCACATGGCCGTCAAATTGGCGTGGTGACGCCTCAAAGAAAAACCGCCAACAACAGCCTATAGTGGAGGAAGAGAGCTACCTCAACCAAAACCTCGTCCTTTACAGTTTGGAAGATGCAAGAAAAGGCTAGTATTAAGTTGGTGTGAATTAAAACAACATAGTCTAGTGCATCGTAAAATTACAATTATCATTTTGATTGAAGTTATTGATAAATCCATAAGCACGATAAGGCGTATTGAGTGTTTAAGAAGAAGATGAAGATACGTTTATTTGTATCAGAAAACAACATAGACAACATAGACAAGTACAAAAGTTAAGAATAAAAAAGTGCTGATAGTATTATTGTTTCCTGGTGCAGGAGGCCTCCAAAAGACTTCAGAAGAGTTGCTTTCATGGAGGTCACCTATTTAATGTTCCTTAGTGCGTTGCGGCGAAAATAGTATGTACATAATTTATATTCGTCTTTGATCTACGTTCCATATTTGGAAATAGGCAATTTCACGTAAAGGGCACACAAAAAGTCTCATAGCATATCAAAAATAAAAACCTTCCATGTATGATAATCTCACAACTTTTGACAACGAGATGTCATTCCCCAACATCAGTTTAATTTCCAGAGCTTAATTATGCCCATGAATGAAGATATTGACTTGTGCAATGTATGCTGTGTTTGCGTGTACTGGATGGGGACATTTGTTTTAACAATCATTAGTCTCTGCTGAAATGCTAATAATGTAGGTGATTTGAAAATGTGTTGTACCCGTATTTCACATGTATATAGATTTGATATTCATTTGAAATGTGACAAATGAATTTTTGCAATACACTCAAGTATGAATTGTACAGCATTTACTTCGACAGCTCAACAAATTAGTGCTCTGACATCAACTAAATATACACATATAGCCTGAATATTATATATGACATATTTTGTGCATGTTTACACTGCTTTTTCATGGGAATCCTCTGCACAAATATATGTATGACAAACTGTCCTGGAGGGGACATTTTTTTTAACGGTGGAAATAACAACATCACAAGTGCTATAGATCAGTAGATACTTTAGATCAGTAAAACATGATATGTTGCTCAAAATTTCATATTCTAATTTTGCTCCAATATATATTGTTATTACTCAACATTTTGTTTTCAAATTGAGCTGAAGTAGCATAAGTGTATAAACTTTGCTAAAATAAAATGATGTTTAAGTGGTTTATCACGGTTACAGGCCGCAAGTATTTGTCTGCATCGTGTTAAAAACCATCAAGAAAAACAATGGAAAATAATTATGCTTTTTGTGACATAACTTGGACAATGTCACGGTGTTCAAGCTAATATCATTAAATGTACTGGAGAGGACATATTTTTTAACAACAATAACAAACCTGTAAGCATGAATGATCACTCAATAATTCAACTTAATAACAAGTAAACTACTAAAAAGGGACAAAATAGCATCATCAGTCATAGTTTACATACATCTACATCTACATTACTATTATTCCATTATAACCGCAGATACAGTTAGTGTATCCATTCCAACCCACTCACGAAAGTCTAGAAAGCATTTTGTTGGCATATCCATCCCTCAAACCTGCCATTTTTATACTATAAAACAAAATGTGAGGTTTATGGTATAAAACAAAATGTGAGGTTTGCGGGAGGGATACATATGCCAACAAAATACTTTCCGGACTTTCATGAGGGGAGTTGGATAAATTATAGTACTGGGCTAGATATCTGGGATGCTTTGCCTGATATCAAGCATATAGTAAATAATGGGTAATAGTCAGTCATCTTGCATTTGATAGAGTTGAAATTTGTCAAGGTATATAAATGAAAACAACCATTTTCAAGGCATATTCCTCCCTTATCTTCACTTCATCATGGCTGTTTAGAGCATAAGCTTGTTGTAGGGTCTAGCTAGCTAACATACCGTAGTTTGCCCGATATCAGGCATATTCAATAATTAAATGATTGCCGCAAGTCTGCTATTTTGAATGTGATCAAGTTCAAATTTGTTAGGTCCCAGCTGTCACTCCCTGAAATCTTTTTACTTTGTTACTTAGTTGTAGTGTAACTGTTTTATTATGCTAATGTAGCGTATACAATATATTTATGTACAGTGGTTTAAAAATAATATTAACTCCAGCCGATCTTGAGCTTATATAATTGGATACAAAGTTTTGTATGTACCGGTACATATAATTAAAAAAATAATAATACATACCTCAAACTGAATACAAATTTACATGCATGCAGCAATAGCCCTACCATTATTTTACACCAGGCTACGTTTTTACTACGGTAAAGCAATTACTGGTTAACTATTTTAGTATGGTACAAATAATAATTTATCATGTTTATATAACAATACCGTTCTCTCACTCCAGCCTAGGCCTATATCTACAAATCTGGGATATATTTGTATTCATAACAGGACCTATTAAAGTTGATTTTTTCATATATCCCGATAATCGGCTAGTTTTAATTTGATGCGTTAATATTTGACAAAATATCTCCCTGAAACCTCACATTTTTTTAGCATAATGACCTTTGAACTGTCTGGCACATTTTAGCAGATATCACATATAATAAAGTGGGCCTAAACATGACGTCATTAGGCCAATTCCTATTTCATACCGGATGCTATCGGCAGTAACAGCGGTTAAAATCCAGTATTCAGCCGTTGTTATTATGCGACTACATTTTTTGCCTTTATTGCCCCATTACTGGTCCAATGCGGAATATAGATCATAAACTGTATTGGCTGAAGACAGCACCAATGTGCAAGACATAATGAAAATCAGGCCCAATTAAACCATTTTATTGGGCCAATAATGTGATGTTATCAGGGTAATTTTGAAATTGATGGGAGATGAAATTTTTCAGGGCATTTCCCTCGATCCTTAAAACCTCACATTTTGTTTTCTTATTCTATGGTCTAGCTGTCTGGCAATATTTGCTAGATATATCAGACATAATATATATTTTGCAAAGTAGATAATAAATGGCAGATAGTTGGCAATTTTGAATGTGATCTGAGTTGAAACAAGGTCTATCCCTCCCGGAAACCCCCCTTTTCTTTTATATTAATTGTCTAGTTATCTGGCACTGGATATGAAGCATGTTAAGTTACATAATGGACACCAGTTGGCCATTTTGAACCTGATAGATTTGGAAGTTTTTCGAGGCATACATGTATATTTTATGAATATAACTGGTATGCTGGTAACACTTTCTTAGACCTCACATTTTTTATAGTTATAGTCTAGCTATATCAAACGATTTGCCTAGCCTTGTTGTTGAGAAGATGCCCTCCTTATAACCTCACATTTTATGTTATATCAATTAATTGTCTGGCTATTTGGCATGGTTTGCCAGATATCACTGTCAGGCATAGTAAATTAAGGCCATACAACGCTGCGCCAACTTGAGCATTGTAAGATCCTACATCATGTACCAGTAACATGTGCGCTATCAACTATTATATATCTGGGGGCTGGGTCCATGATATAAGACATGACATAATTGTATATCCTAGCATATAACCTGTAGTGAAACCACCTCCTGGGTGGATCATGAACAGGGGCATTAGATAGTATGTAGTTCTCATTTCTGGTCATATTTTGAAAGTCAACAAGACATTTAAACTCATTTTTTGCAATAGAAAATGTATATGACAATCATACATTTAAACTATTAAATCCATTTTAAAGTAGGCGGGTCATCATGGTTCGCTGAGCAAACATTATCCACCCATCCGCATGTGCAGCATCGTCAAGGTCCACAGGAGTGGGGCCGCTGAAGCGAAACTATTATGGTTTGGTGAAGCAAAAGGACCCAGCTGCTACAAACACATTGCTTTTTTAATTCAAGTAGTCTAGTAGATTGTGTATCGGTACAGACCGCTTAAATCGCTTGACAAGCATGACAAATACCACACGTTCTACCCCTGAGTAATTACACTTTTAGTGTTACATACGTTCTGTCCCCTCCAGTACGCAATGTACTGGCAGCCTGTTATAGACATTATAGAGCACATTTGTTTGATGATATATACGCCATAAATGTATCTATATTTTACTAGCATGTCTTGTAAGTCAGAACAGTGAAGAAATGACATTTACATGCTAATATTGATTTTAAAATGAACAAAGGAAACACCCACAAAATTTTTTTTGGTTGCAACTTATCCATTAATGAAATACATATGTATTTTTAATAAATTTGTAATTTAATAAATTTTAATATCAATTTGTTGGTGTCCAGTGGCTGCCATTAATGAAGGCTTTATTATAATAATACATAATTACCAATATAGATCAGTAAATTACAAAAAATAGGTCTTATCACACAAAGAATACTAAATATTGATATTATGTACTGGAGGGGACAATTCTAATTGAACACTATTTTCATCTAAAAATGTATAAATATGTGGTTGTTTTAACATGAATTTCCACTTAACATTCACGTGGGGGCTCAAAGAGGCAGGATATATTGCAATAATAATATATCTTAGGAAAACACACTGCGTGGATCTTGAATAGTGATGTACTGGAGGGGACATTATTTTAACGGAATTTTCACATACATACAGGTAATTCTAATTAATTTGCTAATGTTAATCAGCAATCAGTTTGAAGTATTTTTATGCCATATATAACCACCAGACCTATTAAAAAGAGTAATTAAATGTCTATATATATGTAGATAGTTCAAGCTGGGCAGTGATGTACTGGCGGGAAAAAAATGAAAAAAACTTTTAGCGGAAAATACTTTAAACTCCATAAATACACATAAAATCAAATTTTGTGACTCGATTTTTGTCAAACATGTGTCGCTTGAATCGTAAGACCAATAACCATACCACAAATAAAACTTTATCTGTGTGTTAGATGCATATCTGGAATAGAAAAACCCTCCTATGACGACAATTCGGGGATGAGACTGCAAAATGTGTTGAAAATAACATAAATACCACTGATTCATGAAGAAATAATTGACAAAACTTTACACAATTTGGTCTGTTGCTTCCCCATACAACCCTTGCTAAAATAAAAAATGTTTCTTATAAATATCTAGCGGTATTTGCTAAAAAATTGTGTAAAGTTTCAATTTTTCCTAAATGCACCCTTTATGTGAAATTGCCCAATTTTTATACATACAAACGCACCTTATTTTTCTACATTTTATATAAAGCAAATACAAGTGTTATATATAATACCCCACCTATCCTTTATAATGCCTCCTCTGTCAATAACTGTTAATAAAAATATCATAAAAAATTAAACTATTTTATTATAGATTACTTTGCCACGTTTACAGGTCAAAATGAGACGCATATATCTGGCTAAAAATATGTAGAGCTAGATCGTGGAAAACATACAACAAATTAAAGTGTAATTACAGTAGGTGTTATTACATTAAAACTAAAGTACTCATACTAGTCCAGCAGATTTGTGGCGAGAATCAGAAGAAAGTCTCGGTTAGTGATAAAAGCACCAAAATTTCCAAATTAAAAAAAATCACTAAATTTTATTGTGATCATTAAAAAATAATTTCAAATTGAATGTATAAAGTTTAAGCTGCATAGGGACACATACAAATACATGTAGACAAATGATCAAAATGGTGGAATTCAGAATGGCGGCTATTTTCAAGATGGCGACCAATTAAATAAAAAAAATAAAGATATTTTAATGATTATTAAAACAATGTTATCTGCTGTAATAGACACACTTTGTTTGACCGTAATTCACCTTAGAATAGATCTAATTAAATACATTTCTGACAAAAAATTGTGCAATCCAAAATGGCCGCCATTTTTAGCATCGATTGGCAGTAACTGCCTTTTGGTTAATTTTTATATATTCAACCAACTTTGAAATAAATACAAATATTCTACAGCAAGTATTTCTCCTGCAAAATGAGATCATTACTGGGAATGATACTAGAAGGGTCAAACTCAGACAAATAGTTCATTTAAGATTCAAGCCATTTTGAGTGTTGCGCAGTGTATTTTCTATAACAGCACTTTTCGTCATCGCAAGCAAGCAACATGAACATACCACAACACCATGAGAGAGCCACCTCTCCCAATATATGTGAGACTGCTGTTACATGGTGAAACCTTCATTATACGACCTTGGATTATCAGTATCATATGACAGAGTTTTGAGCATATCAGCTGATCTAGGAAATGATATATCAGAACTGTACAAATCAGAAGGTGTAGTCTGTCCTCGTCAACTCCGACATGGAGTTTTTACAACAGCAATATATGATAATATACATCATAACCCATCATCAAACACAGCCCTTGGAGCTCTTCATGGAACAGCAATATCTTTATTCTAGCATCCACGCCACACAAATCCCGGCGAGGCAAGGATAATAATTTTTTAATCACATGTTAGCTCGTATCACTAAGAAAATATAGCGCCACTTCCAGAAGAGTACACAAATGTTCCACCTCTGGTTCTGCCCAAGAATAAAGCCAAAGTACATGAATTCTGCCTAGACAGTGATTCAGATGATATGAATGTATCATGTTCTGCCTTCCATGCACATCACGGGAAAAGCACCAGAGAATCAAACCTCGCTATTTCATCATTGCTTCCTTTATTTGAAGAGCAAGCTGCATCACCAGCCATGTCCGTCATTCAATGTATGTCATCTCAAAGGCAGTCCAGTACTTAAACCTTGGACAAACTCCGGTCTTGGCATGTGATCAGCCATTGTTTGCCATAAAGAAGCAAATACATCATGATAGCCTTGAAAGCACTTGGGAAATGGTTGTACAGCAGTGGATGGACAGCAGCTCTTGTTCAAGCTGACATAACAACTCCTGGAAAGGCTGATTCTTTTTTTAAAGGCGTCGCATGTATCCAGAACAAGACATACACACCAGCTGGTAATTTTGACGAATGGAGACAACTGAAAGAAGAAGAAAATCCACAATTTTAATTCTGGAGTCTGACACGCGAGATTCAGTTATCAGTTCTTGTGTTCGTCAGATCATTAAGACATTCAGACACTGCAGAAGATAGCTCCTTTCATGTTCGCACTTGCTCACCCTATAATTATGCTCGCTGGTTGCGTGTGCATATACGCGACATGATGTTGCTCGAAGAGTGCCATCCTGAGTTCAAAAAGGGCAATTTTCTAGTTAAAAATACTCAGCATGCCTTCTCTGGAATATCACTCGATCATGCTCATGAACAAAACAACAAGCTTGTTAAGGGTGATGGTTGAGCCATAGGACTTACAGAAAATTCCTCACAGCTACTCAGATGGATGGTGGCTGGCCCAGAAGTAGCTAGATTCGTAAACGAGTTTGAGTGTTCATTGGAAGTAACAAAAGGTGACCAAGGTAAGAAACCAGACTGCTGTTATCATGAACAAATGAAAGGAGTGCGAAAGGCATTCGAGAAACAAGTAGTATCACTGTCCACTACAATAACAGATAACGATCTACTTGTTCTTGATACTCAGGACATAATGTTGGTATAAACAGATTTATTTAGATTTCCAAGTAGCATAAGTGCTAATACAAAGGATCTCCAGAGGACATAATGTTGCCTTCTGTTGTTGAAACAGTTAAAACATCAGAAAGTGTGGGACAAAACCAATATCGCGAATTTGTTACAGAAAGACTAGAAGCAAGATCAAAGTTCCTATTTGAACCATGTAAGCAACACAAGCTCCCACGGTACAGAAGTCATCCCCTGAAATCAAAGTCAGAAGAGAAACGCCATTTTGCTTCACTAGAGCAGAATGTGTCACTGTTCTCTCAACTGTATGTGTCTTGTCAAGTTCGTGCCGGTAATTTGGATACTTTTGGATACTTTCTTCAGTCACGAAAACCAAGATTTCCCTCCATCACTCTCGACCTATGGTGACATACGTACAGGAACAAAATCAGATATATTACAATGCTTAAAGTCTCAGCTGGATATTGTGCGCAGAGTAGATATTGTGTGGGATGTTTATATTCCAGACAGCTTAAAATTCACTGTACGTAAGAACATAGAACAGGAACACGCAGACGAGTGCAGCCAGATAACAAGATCCCAAACAACTGGCAAGAGATTCTAAGACTTGACGAAAAATAAATCACAAGAATCAATTACTGTTGTGTGTTTAAAAGATCAAAAGATTGTGTCCACACTTGATAAAACAGTACTTACTTCCCCACGCCTTCAAGACATCAGTGCTCTCTCACCATAAAACCATGAAGAAGCAGACACTCGGTTACTACTGCATGTACTTGACGCTATTAAACATGGTCACGAAAAGCTGATGATGCGTACAGTTGACTCAGATGTTCTCGTTATAGCAGTTGCACTGTGTAATGCGATTAAGGCCAAAGAACTTCGGATAGCATTCGGAACAGGACAGAACTTTTGCAAACAGAGGCAAGGAGACTACATGGGCAGTATGGGAAGTCTACGAAGAAGTTACACCAGCACTACATGCTCTAAGTTCGTCTCCAAGCCGGAAAGTGGTGGAACATGTAATGCCACAGAAAGAACGCTTCATTGTACTAATGTATGACACGGCAAGCGAGTGTTCAACTGTTAATGATGCCAGGAAGGATGTCTTTACAAGAAAGGGCAGAAGCCTCGAGTCCAAAATATAGCGCCACTTCCAGAAGAGTACACAAATGTTCCACCTCTGGTTCTGCCCAAGAATAAAGCCAAAGTACATGAATTCTGCCTAGACAGTGATTCAGATGATATGAATGTATCATGTTCTGCCTTCCATGCACACCACGGGAAAAGCACCAGTGAATCAAACCTCGCTATTTCATCATTGCTTCCTTTATTTGAAGAGCAAGCTGCATCACCAGCCCCGTAATGTCCCGTCATTCAATGTATGTCATCTCAAAGGCAGTCCAGTACTTAAACCTTGGACAAACTCCGGTCTTGGCATGTGATCAGCCATTGTTTGCCATAAAGAAGCAAATACAGTGGATCAGTCCTAACAGTTATGGAGAGGATTTATATGTCATCATGCTCGGCGGGCTTCATATAGAAATGATAGCCTTGAAAGCACTTGGGAAATGGTTGTACAGCAGTGGATGGACAGCAGCTCTTGTTCAAGCTGACATAACAACTCCTGGAAAGGCTGATTCTTTTTTTAAAGGCGTCGCATGTATCCAGAACAAGACATACACACCAGCTGGTAATTTTGACGAATGGAGACAACTGAAAGAAAAAGAAAATCCACAATTTTAATTCTGGAGTCTGACACTCGAGATTCAGTTATCAGTTATTGTGTTCGTCAGATCATTAAGACATTCAGACACTGCAGAAGATAGCTCCTTTCATGTTCGCACTTGCTCACCCTATAATTATGCTCGCTGGTTGCGTGTGCATATACGCGACATGATGTTGCTCGAAGAGTGCCATCCTGAGTTCAAAAAGGGCAATTTTCTAGTTAAAAATACTCAGCATGCCTTCTCTGGAATATCACTCGATCATGCTCATGAACAAAACAACAAGCTTGTTAAGGGTGATGGTTGAGCCATAGGACTTACAGAAAATTCCTCACAGCTACTCAGATGGATGGTGGCTGGCCCAGAAGTAGCTAGATTCGTAAACGAGTTTGAGTGTTCATTGGAAGTGACAAAAGGTGACCAAGCTAAGAAACCAGACTGCTGTTATCATGAACAAAGGAAAGGAGTGCGAAAGGCATTCGAGAAACAAGTAGTATCACTGTCCACTACAATAACAGATAACGATCTACTTGTTCTTGATACTCAGGACATAATGTTGGTATAAACAGATTTATTTAGATTTCCAAGTGGCATAAGTGCTAATACAAAGGATCTCCAGAGGACATAATGTTGCCTTCTGTTGTTGAAACAGTTTAAACATCAGAAAGTGTGGGACAAAACCAATATCGCGAATTTGTTACAGAAAGACTAGAAGCAAGATCAAAGTTCCTATTTGAACCATGTAAGCAACACAAGCTCCCACGGTACAGAAGTCATCCCCTGAAATCAAAGTCAGAAGAGAAACGCCATTTTGCTTCACTAGAGCAGAATGTGTCACTGTTCTCTCAACTGTATGTGTCTTGTCAAGTTCGTGCCGGTAATTTGGATACTTTTGGATACTTTCTTCGGTCACGAAAACCAAGATTTCCCTCCATCACTCTCGACCTATGGTGACATACGTACAGGAACAAAATCAGATATATTACAATGCTTAAAGTCTCAGCTGGATATTGTGCGCAGAGTAGATATTGTGTGGGATGTTTATATTCCAGACAGCTTAAAATTCACTGTACGTAAGAACATAGAACAGGAACACGCAGACGAGTGCAGCCAGATAACAAGATGTCAAACAACTGGCAAGAGATTCTAAGACTTGACGAAAAATAAATCACAAGAATCAATTACTGTTGTGTGTTGTTTAAAAGATCAAAAGATTGTGTCCACACTCGATGAAACAGTACTTACTTCCCCACGCCTTCAAGACATCAGTGCTCTCTCACCATGAAACCATGAAGAAGCAGACACTCGGTTACTACTGCATGTACTTGACGCTATTAAACATGGTCACGAAAAGCTGATGATGCGTACAGTTGACTCAGATGTTCTCGTTATAGCAGTTGCACTGTGTAATGCGATTAAGGCCAAAGAACTTCGGATAGCATTCGGAACAGGACAGAACTTTTGCAAACAGAGGCAAGGAGACTACATGGGCAGTATGGGAAGTCTACGAAGAAGTTACACCAGCACTACATGCTCTAAGTTCGTCTCCAAGCCGGAAAGTGGTGGAACATGTAATGCCACAGAAAGAACGCTTCATTGTACTAATGTATGACACGGCAAGCGAGTGTTCAACTGTTAATGATGCCAGGAAGGATGTCTTTACAAGAAAGGGCAGAAGCCTCGAGTCCATGCCACCCACCTATGCTTCATTAATCCAACATGCGAAGCGGTCACCTTACCAAGCAGGATATCAGTGGGGACAATCTCTGGTGGCCTATCCTCCTCAACCATGTCCGGATGACTGGGGTTGGGTTGAGGGACCATTGCAGACTTGGGAACCATGCTGGACTCTTCCGCCATTAGCATCTAAGATATGCCAGGATTACCTGAAGTGTGGTTGTAATCCGGAGAAAAATTGCAGAGGACAGTGCAAGTGTGTACGTGCGAATATGTTCTGTACATCTCTCTGTGAATGTGGGGGTGATTGTGGTCGCAATTCAGTGTGAAGCTCTACTAAGTAAAGAAGGGGTTAGTTGTTATTGGACCTGAGTCTTCAATAAACTTTATAGACAGAATATCATAGGCATGACAGAGGTTTTGTGTATCTAGATAGAAATAATAAAAATATTTCTTTTTGAACTAAATGTTTTACTGCAGTTATAAATTTGTGTGACTTTTTTACTTTTAAAGCTAGCCAGTAGATATTGCGTCTCCGTGGTAACTATTTTGAAGGCATTTTCACGATTTTTCACTAAATAAACATACTTTGGTGATATATTATTAATTCTAATTAATTTATGACACAACTACTTCGATTTTATGGTCTCATATGAATGATTTGCTGGATTTGTATTCTAATATAGATACCACAAGACCAAAACTACTGTTGAAATTGACGAAATTTGGCGGCCATATTGGAAAATAGCCGCCAATTCTGAAAAAAGAGGAATTGAGATTGGGTCCATAGCTAGTATGTTTTGGTATATAATGAACTATCAATATGCAAATTGTGGTGCTTTTATAACTAACTGAGCCTTTTTGTCACAAATCTGCTGGACTATACAATCGTTTACTTGACATATCCATTTACTATTATTTTAAAATTTATTTTAAAATTATTTCTTTTAAAGATTGTTAATGAAATGTTACTACCATAGAACGCAATGCAGTGTTTACCCCTCGGCCCATTGGGTCGTAGGGGTATTGTCGTCCATTCTTGCGCCGCCGGCTCCGCCTCCGCCTCCGCCGCCGCCGCCGCACGCACTCTTTTGGCTACTACACCAACATGGTGCAACCGATTTAATTCATAATTCACACAAACATTCGACTTCTCTCGGCACTTTGTTTTACCCAAGGTCAAGGTCAAAGGTCAAGGTCAAAGATTAAAAAAAATCTTTGGATCTCTCTAATTTTTTCACGTGAAGTTACCCATGCGTATGGAGATGACCTGATTAGATTTTCAGCTTTCCATCGATAATCAAAATGGCCTCCACCTGGCGATCAATTTTTTTTTCGACTAATTTTTTTTTCAGAATTCCCTTGAAACCTGGTATATATAGGTTTTTGGGGGTCTGCGAGTCTGTTAGCATTGTCCATTTTCGCGTGCGACCGACAACGAGGCTATGGCGGCCATCTTGATTTTTTAATTAAAAATCTCCTTGTTAACGCGAGAACTTGAAACATAATTATTGGATCTCACCATTTGTTCATGTGAAGTTATCCATGAGTATGGAGATGACCTGATTAGATTCTCAGCTTTCCACCGATAATCAAAATGGCCGCCACCTGGCGACTAATTTTTTTTCGACGTATTTTTTTCAGAACTCCCTTGAAACCTGGTATCATGTAGGTTCTGCGAATCTATTGCCATTGTCCTTTTTCACGTGCTATCCAAACCCACGATATAGCGGCCATTTTTATTTTATCATCGATCTTCTATTATTGGCATAACATATTGGAAGCAGTTGTGTCAAATTTGTGGGCATTTAGAGTCACTGCATCAGCCGAGGGGTGTTTGAGTGCTTGCACAGTATTTTTTGCAGCGTGAATGTGAACAACAATACCCTGATTGAGGGTTAACTCTTTGACCTCTAAGGACGACTGTGGTCGTTTCAATCTGGTTTATCAACAAGTTTGATCAAAGTTATTGCGAATAAAATAAGCGTTTAAACTCGAAAATTGGCAAATATTTAGTCTCAAAATATAGACATATAGCCTACTTTTCACAGACTTGAAGTTGTGAGGCGCGATAGCGAGACACAACTTCAATTGTGTAAAAAAATACATTTAGCCGCTAAAGGGTTAAACTCATTTAACATGTTTAACAATAACAGAAAGACAGCTACACACCACGCATTGTGTTAACACTTCCATTGCCTTGTCTAACTGTTAGTGAGCTTTTCTTATTTAACTTACATTTCGCACTGCTCTGCAAATCCAAAAAGGCAGTATCTGCTTACTTACAAAATAAGCAAATACTGCCGTCTAGCTTTGCACGACAGGGTTGTTATAACCTATGTCACCTATGCTCAGTAAACCAACAATTATAGCACCCGTTGTTTAAAGCAGTAAAGCGCCTAAAATATAATACATACAATTAAAATTTTGTTTTCACTTGAAGTTGTGTCTCGCTACCGCGACCCACAACTTCAAGGGAGTGAAAATTACTGATATTTGTTTAATTTGAAATCAAACATTTTCATGTTTGAGCACTCTTTTCATTGCCAATACCAGTGATTTAACCTGCCAATAAAACAGATTAAAATGACTATAGTCGCGCTTAGCGGTGTAAGGGTTAACCCTTATCCTGCTAAATTAATTGATTTAAATTTTCAAATACTTGAGTCTGTGTCTCGCTACCGCGATGCACAACCTTAAACGGGTGAAAATTACTCATATTTGTTTAATTTAAGACCAAACATTTACAAATCTTGATTTTTAAACAGTCATTTCACTCCTAATAAAAGTGGTTTAATCAAAGGGTTAACATTAGATCGACTTTGTGTTAGAAGCTTGTGATTGATCAGCTGATTACATTACGCCTTGTCACCGGTGACAGATGGATATTCTTCCTAGTGATACGATGGGGCCGGGTATATTGTCCCAACATTTACCGAGAGGGCCAGAGTATTGTGCTTAACGTGTCTATTCCTATAAAGCTCACAATTAAAACATTACAAATCAATTGATCAATCAATCAATTGTTAAGCACTTCCATAGTGGCTTTCTCCTTGGAGAACCGAGGTTAGAGTGGCGACAAGCAGGGAAGTATATTGAAAACGATTGAGAGGAAGGGGGTAAACGGCAATTCTGGACACGCTGCCATTTTGAAGGGTCTTTTTTTGGGATGTTATGTAGTAACGTTAGAGAGTTGGAATAGTCCATAGTGGAATAGTCTATACTGGTCACGGATACCATTGTTTTGGAAGAGCCAGATTTTCTGATATGTCAAAAATTCCGAATGTGATAGAAGCAGCCCAGAAAACAATTGACCCAATGTTGGTCTAATGTTGGGCCAGCACTTCACATTTGACATATAAACAAAGACGCTCATGACACTCCTCTGTAGTGCGTGTTTTCAAAGATTTTTGAGCATTGCTAGTAGATATGCAGATGTAAATCTGAGTGTCATCTGCACAACGATGTAAAGACCCCTTTTTTTTCTTTTTGTTTTTCGCTCATATAAGAAGAAAACTAATCCAGAGCCACACCACAAACACCATATTAACGCGACAACATGTCCGTTACGTTAGTATGGCATGATGAATATTTGAATGAATCGTTCAATAAACTGACTGTAATAGCTTATTTTTCCAATTTTACATACCACCTGAAATTTGAAATTTGTCTATAGTTTTTAAGATTTTTTTGGGGGGAAGGGACGATTCCTTGGGCAACGGTGTGATTTGCCCTTTGTTGAAAGTATGAAGAAAAATGCCAGTTTCCATTGACAGTTTGATATCATAATATTTGTTATATGATATGATATCTAGAATATCTTTAAATACGTTTGAGATCGGGTATAAGTCACAAGACTTTGAAGCATAATTCATAATCACTTTTTAAATGTCGCTTTAAGTTGCAGGTTCAAAAACGTTTAGTTTTAATTTGATGATAGGATTCAGCACTAGAGACATATATTTGGAACATGATCTGAAAATTTAGAGCAAAATTATTATGACCTTTTCAACAATGTTCACTGCTAACGTGTCAAATTAAACGTTTTGTCCTGAAATAAGGTTGTGACCGTGTAACTTAACATCGAGCCACTGCTTTGAATAACCACTCGAGACACATGTTTCAGATAAAGTGCAGATTGAAATAAATGATATTTTCGCGATGAAAACATAATTTTATGATCTACGGTTTCTATTTTTAAGGTTTCAAGCGCGTTTGAAATCTAATAAATGCCACTGAGATTGATTGAATAGTTTGCGGTAGGCCTACATGATTAGTCAACACTTACAACGCTCAAATATGTTTGTATAACAGAGACCAAAGTTTTTATTAAAGCGAAACAATCAGGCCAGGTCATCATTTATTTTTGGTTCCTTGATATGACCATGATATGTCCACATGTCCATAGACTAGAATTTTTTTAAAGTTATTTTTTAAATTTTGTGTTGCGCATTTACCAGTTAAATAGAGAAATAAGGACTATAGATTTATTTTCAGACATGCATGTCCAAAATAAGAAATACAGGAATAACTAAAAATAAACGTTTTTTCCGACACACTTGCTAATTTAAAAGACTTCCGCAATTCTAGTCTATGGAGATATTCACATATCAAGGAGCAAAAAAAAAAAAGATTTTTGGCCTGATTGTGTCTGTTTGATTTTAAATCATCCTAAATGGCTTAGTTAGTTCTTTTAGTTTCATCGGAATACCTATGCCATCGGTCTACAGTCATTATAAATATTTTACTTTATCAGTCAGATTATTACGGTCCCTGCACTGAAACGATTCATGAAATAATTAATTTGGGGAATTTTCCATTTTTCATGAAGAGAAATATTCTTGATTGCCGATGCATAGAACTGCAGTGAAGACTTATAAACTTATATAAGATTATTTCTTGCTGTACACGTCTTACACTAATTACTGATGTGACTTGAGAGTCAGATCTTCATCATATTTTTCTGCACATCGCATCACAATACAGAGATTTACATGCAAGTTATGGGAACGAATTTGAGAAGCCCATGTGATGACATTTTTCCTGATAGAATCCCTCACGTAGAATGCACTTCGTGTGCTAATGTAGGCTCACTGTATTTCTTCACACAGTTTTAGATTATCATTGTTAAGGAAACACTCACCAGATGGCAATTATGAGTAAAAATTATATCAGCGGAACATTCACCAGATGTCCCTGGTGTATGCTTTAAAAGACCAGGTAGTCCTACAATAATTGACGTGAACGTATACGTGAAATGGCGTTCACGTATGACGTACAGCGTAATTCGCTGTCAACACCGGACGTTCAACCAAAGGTGGTTCAGCGTTGCAGACGGTGGGCCAACATTGAATCAAAATTGGGTGAAAGTCCGGTGTCTGTTGGGTTAGAATTAGCTGATTTTGCAAACCTCCACCGGAAACACGAGGCCTAATGGTAGTTTAATGTTAGACCCTCGTTTGCGATGCTGTCACAACATTAGGACCCCATTACTCCATTGTCTATGGTTTTTTGAGTTGACACATCAGATGTGAGTGTTGTTCTGTTTGTATTTAGGTTCTAAAGAGGATGCGCCGATGGTGGTGTTAGCAGGACGTCACACGTACCCCTTCAGCGTACAGCTCCCGTACAACATACCCTCTTCATTCACGGGAGATAAGGCAGATCTAAAGTACACAGCCCGCGCTGTACTGGAACGACCATTTCAGTCCGAGATCACAGCTTCTCGAAATTTTGACGTGATGAGCGTGTTGGACTTAAATGGTTTACCACAAGTCGCGGTGAGTTCGTTATGCATACCGCAGCTCGGCGTCCGCGTTGACATTTTCTTGACGGCACGATAATTTGACCAGATTTCCCTGCATCCTGCTGAAATTTGTTGCATGTTGCAAATAGCAGTTTAATTTGATATTTAAAAAAAAAATCAAGATTTTACATTGTTAATTTTACCTTGTGCGTGTGATAACGTCGACAAATTTGCATGTACATGTAAATTATAAACTTAATAATTAGTAAAATGCACCTGGCTCATCAAGATAGCAATACCACCACTACCACCCACCGGCCTCAAAAACTGCAGCATCATAGACCTTTGGTACACACTCAAAGTGAGTAGCAACCACTTCGAAAAACCCCTAAAATATGAGTTTAAGTCATGGTTATCACAGAGTCAGATCTTACCGGTTGTTACATTTAATTTAATGGCCATAAAAATTATCCTTAACGTGAATACCAGGCCTACTGCTGGATCCAACTTTCTTAAGTTTTATATTAAATCCAGACAATAATTATTAACTGTCTGCAGGCCTACTTACTGTTCCGATCTAAATATTAAAGTTCTCAATAATTACCTCCACACACAACTAAAATAAATAAATGAGGGAGAGTGTGATTAAAATAAAGTCCCGCAGATAGGTGAAGTAAATAATTTGTCCAATTCAAAAACTCTACCCCAACCCCTGATTATCAATTTGGCTTGTGATATTAAAAGAGGTTGTATTTCATATAAGGGTCAGACAGCGGTGAATTCATTATTAAAAAACAACACTACAAAAAACACAAAAAAACACAAAATGTCCCCAAAAATAAAAGAATCCGAGTTGGGGCTTGACCCATCCACCCACTTCCGAGTTTTTCCCGGATTTTTGGATTTTTTTTAACTTGACAAAACCCCTTAACGCTTCAAGGGTTAAAGCAGTTATTGTCTGTTACAACAGGTCTGGTTTTAAACATATCTTTGATGTTTTTCTGTTGAAGCTGGTAACTTCTTCAAGTTGACAAAAAATGGAGAGGAAATAATGCAGCGCTTAATGAGTTAATTATTAGAAGATAATTAGACGATAAACCTCACCCTCAGCCAACGCTTTCCAAGCTAATTATCTAATATATATTTCTTCATCAGGAGTCGACCATTTGTGAAGCAAAGCGGACCGTTGGCGTGATGTGCTGTACAACTGGTAATATTAAAGCTATCTGGCGGCTGGATTCTATTGGCTACGTGCCTGGAGAGACGATGAAAATACAAGCGGAAGTCGTTAATCACAGTCGCCTGCGCGTGCGCAAATGTAAAGCAGTCCTCATACAGGTTGGTCGGTAATGGGAATAATTATTGCTGGAGATTACCCAACCTAGGTAATTAAAGTTATGTGGAATTATATTTCAAAATACTTATATATTTTGTGTAGGAGATTGCCGGTACTATGACGTTGTATAAACATTGAGTTAATACAACGTCAAATCATGTACAATTCGTTTAATTTATGACGTAAGTGACACCTTTTTAAGCTTTGGTATGTCCAAAATATGAAATGGGGTGTTAACAGTGAAAAAAAAAATCCGTTCTAATGTATGGCGTAGTGGAGTAATTAGTTATCTCTCCACATACATTGAAACATATTTTGCATTGCTAAATGATCAAAATCGGCAACAAAACAACAAACTAGTCAATATGGTCAATGGAAACTAATAAAACGTAGTTATCTATATTCGACCTATGTTTTTTGAGCCTAGATATGTACATGCTTAAAATTCAGTGATATTTATATTTGTAAATGTCATACATATTTCTTAATGTAATAATATTGCAGCCTTTTTTGGAAATGTGTGTCTTATGTGTAGGATTTTTTATCCACATGTTTCGTCATAATTTGGCAGTGCTGAATTGAATCTATTGTTTATATGGACCCGCTCATTGTCTTGTCTATTGTTTTTCAGCATGCGCGTGTTTACAATAAGAAAGGGGACTCCCACCACGAGAGGCGGGTTGTGGCCACACAGCAGCACGGTGAAGTGGGAAAAGGCCGCGCCAGCACCTGGCTCATCAAGATAGCAATACCACCACTACCACCCACCGGCCTCAAAAACTGCAGCATCATAGACCTTTGGTACACACTCAAAGTGAGTAGCAACCACTTCGAAAAACCCCTAAAATATGAGTTTAAGTCATGGTTATCACAGAGTCAGATCTTACCGGTTGTTACATCAACAGTTCAACCTTACAACGCAGACATATTTTTGTAAAAACCATGGAGACCAAATGTGTTTTTTTTCAATTTGAAATCATAAATGTTTTAGTAGCCTCTTCAATTGAATACCTATTTTATGGGTCTACATCCATTGTAAATATATTACTATATAAGCGCGGGGATCGACTTTGAACGTCAGAATCTGACGTCTATAGACGTCAGATTTTGACGTCTAAAATCGGTCCCCGCGTTGAGAGGGTTAATGAATTTTAACTTTGATGATTATTTTTTTTACAATTTCTTAGTTATTCCTGAGACAAGCTCAGCTTTTTTGTAACCATTGCTGGGTCAGTCTCTTTAACCACTACGACGCTGAAATATGTCTATATAAACCATGAGACCAGCGGGTTTGTTTTAATTTTGTTATCTCTTTCCGTTTCATTTGAATACCGTTGTTATGGGTCCAAGGCCATTATAAATATTTTACTCTCTCAGTGCGGGTCCCCGCGTAGAAAGTGTTAATGAATTTTAGCTTTTATCGTTAAAATACCTTGTCTAAAAGTATGACTTTACCCTTAATTTGTGTATTCATCAGGAGAGTTCAGGTTTTTGGCAACCATGGCTAAGACTAGTACGTGGTGGGTTCAACCAATGAACTGTGCTGTTATTCATCGAAAAACATTGCTGGCGCAATTTCCGCTACTGCAGTAGAGCTTTTATAAGCACCTGTATAACCAGTTGTTAAAAGTAAAATATGCCTTCAATCTTGAAACACTGATATATGTTAGGACTTCAATTACACAAATCACATACATTTCCCGTCACGTGAAGTCTTCAAGTGACTGAAAATTTATGAGAATGGTCATTTATGTTTGCTTCTCTGTCCAAATACAAAGAATGAGCTATTGAATGAATGAATGAATGAATGAACGAACGAACGAACGAACGAACGAACGAACGAACGAACGAACGAACGAATGAATGAGTGGATGGATAGATGGATGGATGGATGGATGGATGGATGGATGGATGGATGGATGATTAAATAAATGAATGGGTAAACGAATTATTACGTCTTATTCGATGTACTTAGTTATATTTTCAAAATTTATTTTGAAGGCTTCGATGTGGATTAAATCGTATCTTGATACCCTGCTTTATTATTTTAATACTAACTTTTTGTTGTTTTACCACCCAGTTGTCTGCTCAACCACAAGGACCGGGTGAGAAATTACAAAAGACCACAGACATAATCATAGGTACTATACCAAGGGGCGAGCATGCGCAGACAGTGTTCACGGGATTTGCTCCCAGCATGACGACAACAGGCGGAAGTGAGCAATCCAGACGACCGGAAGCTGAAGCTCTCGACCTCAGCTATTTTATCTGAGGCCAGGATCAACTAGTTTTGCAACAAGCAGCAGATGGAGAATATATTAGTGGTCACCGTCAGAATTATGGGGTCTTTTCGTTTTGAATCGATTCATTGTATTCAAGAAACGCGTTATTTTGTTATTGAAATAGCGCTGGACAGAGTTTAAAAGTTTGTAGTCCAGTAGCCAGCCTATGGTACCCGGAAATTGTTGGTACTATAAGGTTTTTTGGTGGATTTGTATTGGTTGGATACTGTAGATGTCAGATCCAGCTCTTGCCGGTGTGGCAACTCTGGGGAGAATCCGTGATTTGCATAAATCCAAAATGGCCGCCATCGAAATAAGGGTCAAACGGTAAAGTTGCAATAACTGTCAATATAATTCAGTTAGAAGGATGATTTTGGTGTCTACGAAAAGGTATTTACACAGAGAATGTCATGCATGGGTTTAAGAAAAAAATCTGTCCTGCTGGGCAGCCATAATAAAAAATGTCCAATATTTCGACCCGGCGAAATAGCCGGCCGGCTGTCTCTTTTGAGAAAATTGTGCTGAAAATGCTATGTTGGGTGTTCGAACATACTGTGTACATACAATACATTTCTGAAAATGTGTAATAACAAATATTTCATTGACAACATCAACTAATGGATACACGCAGCTCCAGCAAAATCTATAAACAAGTAAACCTATCTGTGGTTAGATTAGTTTGACAGGCATAAGTGATGAATATCTTTCAAATTAATGGCTGCATATTACTGACTAGTAAATCTTGTTTATTTCTCATGACTAGTCCATCATATTTTCATTGTGTGACATTTTAACCTTTCGACTAGTATATAATAGTATAATAGATCTTATTTCTATGTAAAAACAAAAAGCAATTGTAATGACAATTCCATCATTTTAACACTGGTAACAGTATATTTTCCATTTTAAACAACTCATTTTAGAAAATGATGGTCTTGTCTTCATCAAGTAACCAATAATTTTATTATATAGGCTATATTGACTAGTCCATCATTTCAATAGATGATGGCATTCTCTTCATCTTTATCAACACGATAATGTTATCATATCCATTAATTACATTATTTATATTTATTATGTTTTCTGATGACTTGTCCATCGTGTTGTCATAGTGTGATATTTTAAAACATTATTGTCTTGTCACTCTCTTGACTAGTACATCATATTAATACAATAATTCTATCATCTCCAATAATTAAATCATTTATCTCTAATGTGTGAAACATAATAGTGACTAGTAAATATTTTTTTTATTTCTCATGACTAGTCATATTACCATACTGTCACATTTTAACCTTTTGGCTAGACTAATGGTATATCATAGATATATCTAGGCATGCTTCTAATACTCTGAAGGTCATGTAAAATGTGGGGGTCCCAACACCGATAACAATAATTCACCAGCAGAATATATGTATCTGATGGGATGTTACAAACCATCTGTCTGCATATATGATGCGATGTTATTATGCATGTTTGTGTCAAACAAGGTATCTAATATTCAAGGAGATCAGTGTCGAAATCAGAGTGTTTCTCTTCTGCATCATTGATAATTGCACTGTCCCCATCTCTGGCTGTCATTGGATTGTGACACTGATCAAGGGAACCTTCGCACTGACAGTATGTTGTACAGGACAGACTTGTTGTCAAACAACTGCAGTTTGCTTGTGAGCAAGCCTTCCCTGCAGCCCTGCACTGACAACTTACAATTTTCATTAGGTCAGGACGTGCTGGAGGTCCACTTGCTATTACAGGAGATGGGATGTTGTTGAGCCACACCCAGCCAAACTCAGTAATACAAAGTGATGGGGCATTCTATTTATCTGCTGCCTTCCACAATAATGCTTGACAATGTGCTCGCAGCATGTGCAGGAGCAGATTTTTATCAGTGGGAGGCAGCGATTTCACAAGGGGTGGTTTACCCTTCTTCTTAGTATAAATCATATCCGGGCTGTATTCATACTAGAGCACTTTGGCTGACTATAAAGTGCAGCAAAAAAGTTCTGTCCAGTTCTCATTAAATCCTCATGTGTGACTGTCTCCTCTCCAACGACAGAGTATAATTCTGGAAAGTCACCTTGTTGGAGTTTGCTGAGTGCTATGAGCTTTCCTTTTTAAAAGGGTAAGACACAGTGTCACATCCTGTGACTGCATGCATTCCGAGGAGTTGAAGACTTTTATCGCCCAGAGCTACTGCAATGTCGTTAACATGCAGCACTCTCTCATCCCACGTTTCCAGCTGAACCAAAGAAGTGATCATAAGCTTCCTAACCCAGACAACCAGAAGAATGATAACGTCTGTATCGTCACTGGTGATACGAATGACCCTCTTGCCCTTTCTCACCGCCTCGATCATGTAGCTGATCATCAATACATCTGCCTCATCGTGGTTTAATAAACCTTCATCTTCTCCAACCATTAAAGTATGTAAGTCCATTGTACATGTGCAAAGTAAACGTGATGTAAATCTCTTATTAGCTTTGCTTTTCATGATAATGTCTCACAGTTTGGAAGAGGAGATGTGAGCGTAAGGTTGTATTCAGCAGGAACAGCACCTCCGGCTCTGCGAGATCGCTCATGGTCTTTAGCGGAGACATTGCCATACCTATCAAAAATTATTTTAGTAGGAATTACAGTGTAGTTCTTCAATCTGGTCGCAATACTTGTGGCTACTGTAGAGATGGTACCACCACAGGGCCAGACGATATGATACAATAACTGTCCTCCATCCACGATCACGTCATCTGGAGGACGGGGCTCAGATGAAATTATGGCCAGTTTTTCCACAATATTGGCCTTATTACCTTTGCGAATAAAACCAAATTCGTCAATTATAGAGGAGGGGACTGCACAAAGCTCATACTCAAATACTGATACAAGACCTGTGTTCCTGTTCTGACCAAAAATTAGGAGACGACTGAAAAGTGCTTCCATGTCATAAATCATCGCATCCCCTATTTTTATTCCACTTTTCATCGTTTCCATTGTTTTAATTTTCACTGATATTGATTTATGGAGACCTTTAGGTAAAGAGTTGACAAAATTTCTTGTCATCTCCTCGCCGATATTCACTGTGTCAGCGATATTGATGCTGTCATCAGCTACCTTCCTATTCACTATATTAATCAGTTCTAGTGAAGGATCAACAAGAGGATTGATGTGTTTTTTAAACTCATGTAGAATAAGATTTCTATCAGCAGCATCCAGCTTTCTCCTATTCAATCCCTCCTCTTTGTGTTTAATAGCTGGAGTCAATGTTGCACCTTTACTGTCAGTAGATTCAAACATCAGCTCGAAGGCCTGAGACACACGCTGACACAGAGGATAAGAGAGAACCCAGCAGGCAACCTGCTCAGCTGAGAGGCTGATGCCAACGAGATCACCTTTAGATTTGCCATAGCGTATATAAGTTTGCTCCCCGAATTGATCTGCTTAGAGTTTCACACATCTTTCCGATGTCTAAATACAAAAGCACCAGCCATGAGATCAGACTTGGCATCCTCGGACAGACAGCTCATTTCTTGCAGATACCAAGTGGCATATCGTGCATAGTGCCAATGACCAGCTGCAAAGAAGCAGGGAAGCATCTTTTGAAGGCAGTGCACATGCAGGAGCCAGTAGCCTTCGCGTTGAGCTCTAATAAACATGTGTGCAATCAGAGTTGACCTAATGAGACAATCCACCCACAGCTGCCCAGTTGGTGGCTTGCAGGCCTTCTCAAGAACGATTGACAGATCGTCAAATGTGGGTATACTTCCCTCTTTATACAGGAAGTCACTCAACAAGACTGTGCATACCATACGTAAAGCACGCATAGCTCGTGGCCAGTTCTTCCCATTTAATATACTCGTCAAACCACTGAATGCTGCTCCAATCAGCTCCTCGAGACCAGATCCTCTCATAAGCTTACCAATACACCCGAGAAATGACATAACACAGTGCATCTCCCCTGGATGTATTACAAGTGTTGCCCATTTCTCTGGGTCTGACCACTTCACTTGAATTGCAACCATGTACAGTTGCATATCCAGTGTTATATGTACAGTATTCATACCCAAACTCTGCAAGTAATTTTTACAGTAGTCCAAGGTTGTCACTATTGTATCAGGGTGAGATGGAGGGGCATCGATCAATGGACCAAATGTGAATGGGGGCATGGTTTGGAAGAGGTCACATAATGATCCCTGGCTAATACTGTAATGTAACCAGACCACTCCAGAGGGTATTCTTCACCATCTGTGTTAAATAGTGTAAGAAGCCATTTCATATCAGCTGAATGAGCCTGAGTGACACTTTCGTTCAGTTTGCACACATCTTTAAAAGGCTGGCCAATGTGATTTGATACGGACGGTGGGTTAACCTTTTTGAGTCCGATATAGTGTAACATTGTAACTGAAGATATATCTGTGAGAATCAATATAGCAACTGCAAATTAAGAAGAACAATAATATTATTGGTGTAGGCCAATAATCACCAACATCACATTTATAAGGCAGGATTTATGATAAACTAACTATTTCACATGGTCAAATATCAGCCATTTTGAACTATAATTGCATAGCAACATAATACCTATATATATAAATATGTAATATGTCCACTTATCGTTTGTCACATATATACTATATATTGTATTTATAATGATGTATGGTCAATGTCAATATATTATATGTACAATATATGTCTGAAAATAAAATTCCTAGCACATTTTTTCGAAAATTAAAGTCGGACAACTATTTCGAAAAGTCAAAATGTCAATTTTATTATATTATCGCTGCCTACCACCATTAACGTATAGTTCAATACATTATTAATATTCTTTGTTCTAATACCTATCCATAGAGCCCAAAATCATCGTTCTAGTGTAATTATATCTAAAGTTATTGCTGTTTTAAAATTTGACCTAGTTTCAGTGGCGGCCATTTTGGATTTATGCGGTTCACGAAATCTCCCCAGAGTTGCCACACCGGCAAGAGCTGGATCTGATATCTACAGCATCATACCAATACAAGATCATCAAAAAACCTTATAGTACAAACAATTTCTGGGTTCATATAGGACTTGTATAGACTGGCTACTGGACTATTGTAGACTTTTCGTGTGTATGTTATATATCCAAGGTATTTTACACTGACCTCGAATGAATAACTGAGTAGTTTCCGTCATCACTTGCATTTAATAAGGGAGAAATGATTATATTTGTGGTTCTTTAACACATTATCATTGTTATTAAGTGTTTGTTATAACACAAGTGTCAAGTATAACCAGTTTAAAAATAAAGTATAACTTGTTGCAATTGTTCTAAAAATGGTAGATGTTGTATAATTTATAACACGATTTCTAATGTAAATGATGATTAATAAAAAAATACAAGTTTATAGGGCCTATTGTGCAAAAACCTGGTCAAGACTATTCGATGCGCTGTATCCACCGCATAACATATTGAGGTTTATAGTGATGAAATAAATAATTAATTATATTTCTAAACTGACATATTGCCTATGTGAAATAAATTTTGCCTTGTGGGCGAGGTGTCTGCGTAATATAGATAGAACAACCACAAAACCTATAATTACTCAGAAAAATTAAATGTCATTTATTTTCGATGACGCAAGCACTTCAAATAAATTAAAACTATCCCCATGTGTTATAATTGGCATTTATATGTCATCGTCCTCATGCATATTTTCTAGTAAGGTCAGCGCTATCAACGAAAATATCTATGTTATCACATCAAAGATGCCAGTGAATTATTGCATAATTTTTTTTTGAGAGAGCGGTTGAATGTGTTTCATATCCAACTGGTTTACGTTCAGTTTGCTTCATGTTTAATTGGTTCTTTTGACAAGACAATGGACAAAACACATACCCAGCAAATACGAAACATTGTGGTTTTAATGTTAGCCCATCGTCTTCGACGCAGGCTCAACATTAAAATAACACTGGTTTAACGTCCTGTGTTTTCTGCGTAAACAAGACTAACCCCTGAGCGAACTAGCCCCGATTTCTCTTACATAATATATATTGAATAAAACTGTGCGAAAAAAATTGCTGACATGACTAGAATAGAGTTCAATTATTCTGTAACTTCAATCTGACATCTTCAAATTGTTTTCTGGCTGAAACAGTGTACTCTATTCTAACCAATCGTTTAATCACGTTACAGTCTACACGAAGTGACGATGTGTACAGCGTCTTAGTTGGGCGGATGCAGGATTTCATAAAGAAAGGTTTTAGTTTAACCTTTGCGACGCTGCAATAGCTGTGTATAAAATATGGAAACTAAAGGATTTTTCAATTTGAAATAATCATAAATGTCTGAATACCTATGTTACGGGTCTACGGCCATAATAAACGTGGCGTAAAGAGTGGCGTCTAATGTCGGTCACCGCGCTGAAAGGGGAAAAGGGGCAGGGGAGTTCCGAGGTATCATCCTATGCATTTGTATGTGTAAAAACAGTTTCTACAGCATGATTCCATGAGAGAGAGCTATTAAAATGTGTGATGTGATACCTGAACGTCTTCAGTCAGTTCATTTTGAAATAAAATTAAATCACTTGGGATATCGACTGACATCGTTCAGGTATCACATCACACATTTTAATAACTCTATCGCAGGGAATCATGATGTAAAAACTGATCTTACACATACAACAGTTCACGATGATACCTCATAATATTTTTCTCAGTACCTACTGGAGCTCGTCTGCTAAATAAGATGGCTACACTGGCGAGCGAATGGGTCCGAAATATTCGATGAAAATTGCTTTCAGAAAGGATATTGCATCGTCACTTAGCTGCTAAGATTTCACAAATATTTGACCTTGAATGACGCTGATCATGATGGTTTATGTTATATAAGTGATTATTTTTCGATCAATTTAGTGTCCACACCTCCCAATTACAACTACCGCGCTGCGCGCGGCATTGTATCAAGTCACTGTGGCCTATATGGCGTTCAAAGTTGACCACACACTACATAACCAGGGAATGTTGTTAGCTAATCGGGATCTAATATAGACCTAGATGATGTGATTTTTGTCTAATCTTTGAAACCCATTTACATGCCTGTATTATTGCTTAATGCTATTCAAGCTGCATGTCCTACCATGTAATTTATCTATCTATCTTTAGTTTTTTTCAAGATAAAAATATTTTTTAAGCAGTTGAAAAAATGTGATTCATGTAGCATATAGCATGTCATGATTAAGTCCGATATATGAGAATATGTTGTCATCAATTGACTTGTTATTAAATTTGTAACAAATATATGTATTTGTTTTCAATCATATACCTTATCTGTCATAATGCCTACTGTCGGGGCTATTGACAGGTGAATATTTCCGATATTTTAAGCTGCAATACATTAGGCCTATGCTCAAGACAATTGTGTAAAAAATTAAGCAGCCTTTGCCAAAAAAGGCCTATTTACTGTAGGCCTATTTCGCCGCAAGCAGATATACAATTTCAAATGGCGGACTGACGGTCATTTTTCTCTTCTGTTTGGAGATCATTTTCTCACTTCAACTTATTTATTTTTAAGTATAAAACATTTTTTTTTCATGATATTAATTTAGTCCGGCAGATAAATGCCTATTATATGGGCTCCGAATATTTTTAAGACTCATTATTGGTGGTAAAGGTTTATATATTGAGTAACTGACGGATGACACCTTGTCATCTAGAGCAGTTTGTGCTAATGGGCTAAATCCAAGGTCAAAGGTCAATTTCAGGGTAAAATATTTTTCAAGAAATAGAGTAGTGTAATACCTCTTTAAGTGTAATATATCTTTCTTGTGTAATATTGACTAGAAAATTTATTTCTTATGGTATTTTTATGATTCAAAGTCATCTTCAATGTCAAAAGGTGTGACTGAGCTAGTCAAGCTGGTCCAGATGAGGTTTTCTTAGTAATTGGTGGTAATGATTGGTGGTATTTTGGCGACCATTTTGGATTTTGTAAAAGTTAAGGCCTTAACAATGAACCGATGTGGGTGGATGTTTATGTATGACTTACCGTGGTGCTAATGAGTCAAAATCAGCTGGAAATCTTTTGACCAACTATTTTCAAACCATATATTTTCCCTTACTGGATTACAAGTGAATTTGCTTCCTCAATATTTGCCTTAGCTCTATATTTAATTGGCTAAAATTTGCAAGACACCCAAAATGATGGAGCGTACGAACCAGTCGGTCGCCACCCAGGAAATATTGAAAAATGAGAAGCATGATATTTTGAGCGGTTATAATGTATTGTTTTCAAATGGAAATATGAGCGGATTGCGTAAGTTTAATATTGTGGAGTTTTTTTACATTTATATTCATATAGCATTTTAACAGCAATTACATTTTGTAATGCCTGCCTCATGGGCCTGCCTCATGGGCCTGTCTCATGGGCCTGCCTCATGGGCCTGCCTCATGAGCTGATTACATTACTTGAAAATAATTACTCGTTTTAATTTTGGGTTGAGAGTTGTTTTGCACTTAGCACCGTGACAACGAATCTGTAGGTTTTTTTTATTGTAAACAAACATACCTTAAGAGATCCACAACTCATGACCCTTTGACCCTGGTAATACGAAATTTAATATTTTAACGAAAAGCTGTCCATATACCTAAATCCGTGAATGTTCAAAGTGATTTGTTATCTCGAGCACAGGTACAGAAGTTCAGAGATGTCACGCCATGGGCGCTTCTAGGACCGGTGGATATTCCGCGACACCTGTTACCAACATAGCCAGTCAGTCAGTATCATGTTGGATCTGCTCTTGGGTGCAATGTCGACATCAACGAAATGCCAGTATAAAAGGGTGTTTCATCTACTTATCGCTTTTCAACACAATAATGCTTCACAAGACCAACTGGTATTACATCCTTTTTTTTGTAGCGTACATGTGCTTAAAAAAATTAGCACCATCCACAATTGTATCCTTTATTTGAGCTGGGGAACAACATGATTCTTGTGGTGCAAAAAAGAGGCAATCAGTTTGATGCTTGGACATTTTAGGCAAACTACTTCATTGTTTAAAATTATCTTCTACATCTACTTATTTACTAAGTTAGCACTTTGCTCTCTTTCCACGCTCTTTTGATGATTGGTGAAAAACTACTGACTGTTTTAGGCTTAGTGAAGTATTAAAAGATAATTCCAGATGACATGAAATAATATAACCTGCAGTGTTATTGTACAGTAATTATGTTCCAGTACTAAGTTGGATTTGACATTTGTGTGTATAATATATGTTGTGAAAAATTTATCTGCTGTCATATCAGATTCTTGAAATAAAATAATATTTTTCTGTCATTGCTCAGTCGACGTTGGCCTAACTAATTTATCTTTTGCAGCGCAACTATAGAGCATATAATGTTTCACTTGTAATAAATACATAAACAGCCAGATAGAAAAGTACATAGCTGTTGCATAGGGTTGGTAGTGTATGGTTGTTTAGGCTCATGGTTTGTGGTTGGATGATTAAAAAACCCCATCAAATTAGAACGTGCTGTAAGATTAAATTCGAGTAAATTCGTAGTGAAATTTTCTTCTGTAGACATGATTTTCTTAGGTTATAGATAAGCGTGAATTATATTTCCCTTCTTAATTCCGTTCACATATAACTTCTGGGTTTAATATCAAAACTGGAGTATTTATATTGTTTTACTTCCAAAATTTGTAAAATATTTTTTAATAGAAGAATAATAATTTCCTGCGGTTTTGAAACATTTGACGGCAGCTAAGTTCTTCACCATAGGCTCAGCTGTCATGGCAGATTAACATTTTAACCGCCAAATTATTTATTTTGAATTTTCTCTCACTTGAACTTGTGTCTCGCTTACGCGATTCACAGCGTCAAGTGAGAGAAAATTATTCTGATTTTACAAAATGGAGGTTAACGAATTTGAAATCTTTTCGAATGATTTTATGTTTGATATGTTTAGCCCGAAAGCTGGTATTTAATGTGCTTATAAATGTGAAAACTCGAATATAAACGGGACCGGCGGTTCAAGTGTCAATGTAGTGTGAGTTTAGCCGTCATTCACCATGACATAAGTTATATTTTCTGCGCACGCGCCATATATTAGAGAGAATAATGTCAGCTGTGTTTTATAATTCTATTGCTTTTCTCTCTCCAGTCATCCATCATCATTAGGTTTGATGCTAACACCCATCCTCCCGAGTCGAATTGGCTTAGACTGTCTCCGTGGACAACGCCTGTGGCAACGTACATAACAAATTGACCGCGAATGACTGACTGATGACCCACTTATCGAGTCCAGCAAGCACCCGACGTCGGCCCGATAGTGCTTTAATGTTGCTCCAGCGTCGTAGACGATGGACCAACATTAAACCAACATCCCATAATTTTATTTGCAGCGGCGTAGGAGATACAATACAAAAATCAATAATAACCATATGGCTTACTAAATACATTTTGCTATTTTCTCAAATCAGTGACTAAGAAAATATTTAAAAAAAGCATTCGCTAGACGTTTATAACAAAATACATGAGGTATAGATGATCAACGTAAATGAGGTCACGCCCTATATACTCACCTTCTCATTTACATTCAAAATCTATTGAGTTCACAACTCAATATATCGAATTGTTAACTCAATATATCGAGTTGTTAACTCAATATATCGAGTTGTTAACTCAATATATCGACTTTTAAAAAGTAATCATTATATCGACTTCGTATCTGAATATATCGATATCCTTACTTAATATATCGAGTTTTAGAAAATAATAAGAAGACTAAAATGTCGCTTCTGGGGCTTCGAATTTTTTCCCCGATGTCTAGTAAAATGTAGCCTAGATACGTAGGCTTATATATCCATTTTCTGTTGCGTATCAAATAAAGATGCATTTGCATACTAGAATATGTGCCATCTGTAGCTGGCTCATCAATGGTTTCTTAGTTACTGGATTGTATCTTGGCGGTCATTTACCTTTGTATTGTCTTCATATAGTAGTTTGCATTGAGATTTTGAGTAAATATGGGTAATAATAAAAAAAACGTGAATTGTCACTATTCGGAAGAGGTTTCACATAATTTAAACAGATTGTAGTCAATTCCAAAGCGAAATGACCCGTTCCAGCTGTTACTACATTATGCAATTGAAATCATCGGCTACATAATTTTAATTATTACTATAAAAATATGTGATTTCAAACAGCATTTTTTAGTTCTTGGCCATAAATTAGTGAATTTTAAATGACACCAACTTGTGGATGATAATTGTATTTCCACGTTGAATGTACATTGTCACACATGGATGTTTCAGACGGAAACAATATTATTGCAGACTTTATATTTCGGCAAGGCCTGATTCGGATTTGCAGCGCCTCTGAGATCGGGACACTGAGGATTTAGGCGCTTTAGAAGTTTTTCATTTCAACAGAAATTGGGCTATACTGATTACAAATAGTAGCTGTTTCAACGGCCCAGTAATCTTCAACATACACAAAGATCACGTTATTTGCACTGTTGCAAAATATTGTAGTTGTACCTTATCTAGACGTACGAAACCAGGTAGCATTATGTTTTTCTGAGATTTTTAATGATTTTTAAATGTATTCTGTATTTATTTATTTATTTTTAATTAACATTAGGGTTTTTCTTCCAAACAAAATCTACAACCTATACAACATGATATCTTCCGACTATACAATAATGGTTCCTTTGAGTACTGACTTGAAAGTATAATGTGAGATGAAATAGCGCGACAAATGCAATAGTTTCATACTTAGCCGCTTATAGAGACACCTTTCCGTTCAAAGGCCAATAAGAGGCTTTGCTGTGCGATTTATCCAAGGGTTGCTTAGCCAGGATACGAAAGCCCTCAAGGGAAAATAGATTTTGGCTCAGCGCTGCCTCAGTCACAGACTAACGTATAAAACAGTGGCCCAGCAGCGAAACACCGTTGCAAATTGTATCAGATTTGTCGGGCGTCTCGTTTTCTAGTGCAGATAAGATTCGGTCTATACGAACCTATTTTCTGGCGGTGACATTTTTTTATTGATTAGTCAGACTAATAGAGCGGACTTAGCTTGCGTGTCATGTCTGGGGATGATCGAGTCATGTCACCGCAAAATGAGTCTCACCCACTGATATCTCCGGCTATAAGGAGATCAGGAAAAACGTTAGGAGAAAGAGCAAGAAATGAAAGAGACCTATAACCTATAAGATAACCTAAGCTGTAGGCCTACAGTTTTTTTTCGCTTTGTAATTATTATCAGTGTTGGATATCGACAATGAAGGTCAGAATAAATCGTGCAGCATCAGCGTCAAAACCAGACAGATTGACCTATAATGTAGACGAAAAAGAAAAGTTTGTTTTGTTGATGAAGTATCATATCTTGATTTGTTGATTGAAAATCATATCTTTTTGACGTTTTTCAAAACATACTCTGGAATTAAAAATATAACCACGAGCGGGTTAAATATCACTAATTAGGGCTCATAACGTTCCCTTAAAAGCATAGAGCGCCATTGATAAGCCGGTCATTTATTTTAGCCAGGACCTTTTACAAGTTACTTTTTCTCATGCATGTTGAAATAAAGTCGTCGCCTCGGAGCTAAATGATCCTATCTGCCACTCTAACGAGTGTCAGATAGGATCCTTTAGCTCCGAGGCGACGAAGTGATGTTTTAATGTGATTGCTGTACAAGTCCTAGAATATGATCACGATTACCTCCAGAACATTAAAGAGACTCAATCAGGCTAAAATCACAAAAAAATCAGTAATTTTACTTTGGCCAATTTTTATTTTTAATATATATATATAATATATTTTATTTTTAGTTTTAAGTTTTTGTGTTGCCCATTTACCAGTTAAGCAAGATAAAGACGAAATGGCTGCTTTCTTATTTCGGACATGCATGTCCAAAATAAAAAAATACGGGAATCTCGTCTTTACATCTCGCTTAACTGGTAATACGCAACAGAGAGACAGAGAGAGAGAAGTACATTTATTTACCAAATTACATGGCTGGGAGACCCATGTAATTTGCAACACAAACATTTAAAACTTTTGCAGTTCTAGTCCATGGACATGTTTACATCATATTGTCATATTAATAAGCGAAAATAAAAATACTGATTTTTTATGGTTTTAGCTCGATTGTGTCGCTTTAATAGTTCAAAATAATTGGTAACATTGGGAGTTGAAAAATGTGCATAGTGAGACCAATTGCGCTTACGTGTCAATGAACATAATATCGGACTGAAAAATATGTTTTGTTAATGATTTTCCATATTTACTAAACGATTTCAAAATCTAATAACATTTATGTGATGACAATATTTAGTTCTTGGCCAGACGAATTCACCATATATAATGCGGATAGTGGAGTAAGAAAATGCACACCTAGGTAACATCTCATGGCTCGCCCTTTTATTTTGTTACATACATTTATACTACAAACAAATGTGTTATATCCCACACCATAGTATTGTTAATATAGCGTGCTTAATACAGTCTCTAAAAGTTACATTTCAGGAAAATTTTACACATAAATAAATATAATTTATCACTATTTCACAGTTCATTTCACCCATCTTGGCGCATCAGGCCTGACAGTCAGACCACTGGTCTGACCTTGACTACATGCGTGCGTTAAAGCTGTACGAAGAGGAGGGGTGCGAACAACATGAATATTCATTATGACGTCACCGGTTTACTGACTGCAGTGTGGAAAGGCACACTCAGATCATCTCAACTGGGTTGTCTGAGTTGGCCAGTGAGGAGGGGGAGTCGTGTACTCATAGCATATATGTGTGATATCAAGGAGTCTGCCGGTAGCAGACAACTTGATGATTCAAGATGATTTCACCTGATACGTATATTGTTCAATGTTAAATGTTGAGATAAGATTCTATAACCAACTAATTATAATTGTTTTGTAATTGACCCCAACCATGGTCCACGCAGACCTGTCCACATGAAGAAAACACCACTTGAGTTTTAGAATGTTTAAATACCAGGTCTACGAGCCCTCTCAACATTAATATGGGCTAATAAAAAAATATAGGTTATTGGGTAAACTATGTTTTTTTCATACATTCTGTCGTGTTTGTACACACAGCGGGTGATGGTTTCAATCAATGGATAATCAATAAAACTTACATAGCGCATATATCCCCAGCGGACCGTGCTTAGATGCGCACTAATCCTTAGCGTGATCATGCGTCATTATCAAGGCCAAAGCAGGTTCGTCAACAGGGAGCCGGGCTACTAAGGAGCTAGGGTGGGAAAGCCAGATAAAAAATGTGGAATTTAGGTAATGTCCTGAATGTTAAAATTGTTTCGGCATTACGTATTACGCTTTACGTACAGGCAGGGCGTTCCATAAGGCTGAGCCAGATATAAAAAAGCTCTTGACCAAGTGTTTGTTTTTATACGGAGAACAACACATCTATTTAAATTTGTGGAACGTAGATATTTTAAGCATTGTCTGGTTGTCTGTATAACTGATGACTATTGAAATAGTATTAGTCATGACTGAAATACATATATGTTTTAGCATGAACATAATTTTAGATACATACGGCTATATATGTGTCGCTTGTGACAACACTATACAGTAATACCAAATATCATCATGAATAAGAATCACACATGTTGAGGTAATCCACAAAGCAGGGAAAAAACCGTAGAAATCATGTACCGGGAATACCAACCTACATTTCTCAGATGTGCTGCCGGTGTGTACATTTGGTCATTTATATAAGAGAACATATATATTCTCATTGTAGTATTGTAATAATTTGAGAAATTATAAAAGAAGTGGCAATTAAGTGAATGATTTTTAACAGCCGAGAATAAGATATTAATTTGTATTTGCTTAATCGCATCATGATGGTATGTCATACAATTCAAATTTGCTTAATCGCAGCATAATGCTCTGTCCTAAAATGTGTATCTGCTTCATCACAGCATAATGCTATGTCTAACAGTTCCAATTAGTTTAAATGTATCTTACAACTGTCTTATTGCAGTGTAGCAATGATATTAGAATAAATTATATTGCGCAATTCTCGGATTCCACTTATTTAGAAGAAAATATTAGATAATCCATGCTTAACTTTAACAGTGCGCGATCAGTTTTTTTTTAAGAAACTATAACTGATGGTAGAGGTTATACATGTGGTTTTCTCTGGGCTGGATGGCCTAAGTAATTTTCTGAATTCCTCCCGCGCAGATCATTCCTGTCTTTGGCAGGTAAATTCACCTCGCGTAAACACAGAAGGAAATTAACTAACGCACTGTTTTTCAGTTATTGACAAATTGGGGTTGTCACATTTCCTGAGTAGACTGTAGGCCATTTAGATCTGTCATCAGCTAAGAGCGTCATCAGCTAAGAGCACACAGTCACCACCAGCTGAACGCCTGTCAGCTGCACCACAGTCAAGTATACAAATCACTTGACAGCCAATTCTCAATGCAGTGTTTTACATCAACCGTTTACTTAACCCTTTAACCGCCGGTGCCGCATATATTCGAGTTTGCAATTTTTTATTAGCACATTAAGTATCACATTTTAAATATGTTAAAGATAAAATGCGACATCAACCAGCAAGATTTGAAAAGAGTTGACCTCCATTTTGTCAAACCTGAATGATTTTCACTCACTTGAAGTTGTGGATCGCGTCAGCGAGACACAACTTCAAGTGGGTGAAAATTCAAATTAAATAATTTGGCGGTTAAGGGGTTAACCCTTAAACCGCTAAACTCGAATATAGTCAATTTTAATCTGTTTTATCAGCAGGTTATATAACAGTTATTGGGAAAGAAAGCTGTGTTTAACCATCAAACTTCCCACATTTGTGGTCTCACATTTAACAAATATGAGTCATTATCAACCACTTGAAGTTGTGGATGGCGGTAGAGAGACACTACTTTACTTGATTAAAGATCTACTTTTGCTTTAATAATTAATGCACCAGAAAACTTAAAATGAAATAAATAACGAGCTAGAAATACTATGCTTCTGGTAAAACTTAAACACACTATCTTAAAATATTGGAAAAAACAAAGTGTTTCATTTTTCAAAGTTATTGTTATTTAATTCGCCATAAAATACGACTTGTTTGATAAGTAGACTATGACCAAAATAGTTTTTGAATTTCCCAGACCACAAGACAGACGAGAACTCCTACAAAAATATGGATACTATATATTGCTCTAATATATAAAGAACCCTTGAAGTAATTTAATGATATCATGGAATATTGCAGTATTGGCTTCATTCGCGACAGTGCCTGACCTAATGCAATTTATATCAGTTTGTGAACAATAAATAAAAGGACTGTTGATGTTCGACTTCGAAATTAAGCATTATTTAATGTCTTCAAAATAAAATGGAATCGATTGTAATATTTATCATGTTTGTATATCGTAGTATAGACAAAATGAATCGGGCTTTATGCCACCTTTGTGCACATATAGGCTAAACTGGACCAGGTGAACGTCCTGAGGATGGTGAGGATGGTAGCATAGACAAATCTCACTACGGGTTGTCATTAATTTAGCATTTCTTATCAAAGTAATTGGCTATATTCTATATTTGGTGACATGTATGCACCACAGCCCCAGTAAGAGAAAGACTAGACATGCAGCACATAATATGATCTGGCATAGGAGCTCTTTCCATTTAATGAAACCCTCCAAAATGTGTCTGTTTGAATAAAGATAGCTCAACGATGCCGGGTCCGCTGCATTGGGACGGTGGGATTAAATATGTATATTGAGAAAATCTTCGTTCCCTGAAAGGGAGTTGCACATTGAGCATTTCGGTTTCAAAGAAATTTCGGTTTAGTGTTTACGTCGAATGCCTGTCACGTTGGGGCTTTAGGGCTCGTCCCCCACTCTGGTATTCGGGTTTCAAAGAAATGGAATGTCTCTTCCATATCCACTCTTGCAAATACAGTATAGACTTAGAGCTAGTCCCCCCACTCTGGTATTCGGGTTTCAAAGAAATTGAATGTTTCTTCCCTGGCCACTCTTGCAAATACAGTATAGCTTTGTTTTTGGAGGACTGCAGGTCCGTATTCTCTTACAAGTTACGATATATCGTAGCCTCCGGATTGGTCGAGATGGCTATCTCGACTAATCCGAAGCCTCTGATATATCGTAACTTGTACGTTACAAGTGTCATCTGATTAATCTCACCGGTGTCCGCCTTTTAGTAAGAAGGCACGTTAGTCAGAAGGCAATTTAGTCAGAAGGCCCGTTAGTCAGAAGGCCCGTTAGTCTGAAAATCACTAAGGATGATTAGTCAGAAGGCCCTTTTGTCAGAAGGCCCGTTAGTCAAAAAGTCAGATAATTACCTCATTTGTGGACAACCCAATGACCGATTGCTTGTCTTTAATTTATTTACTTGTGCCGGTAAAAACGTCTAAAAACGTCTTTCACAAGGTATTGCATCAATAGTAGGCTACTTATTATGTTTTTGAACCTAATGTTGCTGATGTATTTTCCAGCTTCAAATGAATGAAAACAGTCAGTTTTCTGCTTAGAGCCAGGGCAGCCGTACATAATTATAATAACAAGATGGTATATAATAATAATAATATACTGTCACTAGCACTACTACTACTAATAATAATAATTGCATATCGTAGGCAGCAATGTACACTCCATGTCTTTGAACAGTTTGGAACAATGCAAATATGTACAAGCAAGATGATCAATATACTGTTTCAAACGCGAGTACATGAATTTTGACACTTGCTGAGAAAAAAGATAGGCCTACTGCTAATAGATTATAATGAGACTCAAATTCTACAATGGTCTTAATTAGCAAGGTAATAATATATAATACTGCAATCACATTATATTATCGTTCTCCCGTATGATTGATATTCTGCTGAAAATATTAAAGCACACTCGATCATTGTTGATAATAACCCATCATTAAATGTATAGTAATTTTTAATATCAATGTACGAACTACGAATCGTAGTTATTTTTTAAGTTCAAGATCATAACTACTTTATTACAATTAGTAGGCGAAATTATATGATAATGTCTTAAGGACGCAACATTTGATCTATATGGGGTTTTAGAGTGTTTTTTTAAATTTCAGTTGTGCAATTTGTTTGTGTATACTTTAAAAATAATTGTCTTGTTTATAAGTAAACATTATTACATTTTTAACATTATAATTTTCATGTCTATTTTCCCCCTCAAACTATTTATTAAACTACATAATTTTTTAAAATCAAGTGCCGAATTTAAAAAAAAACACAATGAGCATTATCTGTGAATAATTATTTTATGCACAACTCTTAACAATTTTTTAATCAATAGCTGGACAACAAACGTTTCATTCATTCCCCCCCTGCAAATATCAAATGGAGCGCGTCCCCTAGCATTGTTCACATTTCAATGAACAAATGCTAACTAACGGGCCTAAATGCTGACTTACGGGCCTTCTGACTAAAAAGCCTAATTGATTTTCTGACCAACGGGCCTTCTGACTAACGGGCCTTCTGACTGAAGGGTTTTTTGACTAATGGGCCTTCTGACTAACGGGCTTTCTGACTAAAAGGGTGTCACCAATCTCAGTACAAAAGATCATCCTGGCCCGGCTTAAACTGTGTGTGTACACAGGCGGCTCAATTCCTCCTATGGTATTATAAAACAGTGATGTCCAAACACTACTATAACCCGCGCGTCATGCATGATGCTGTGTCTTTAACGATATCGGTATTCACTACGACTTTCTCATACAATGTCATGTTCCGTGGATGATATTCGAGTGGGCCACTACTCCCCAAATACATATTTATTGCAGTGTAGACCGAGAAAACCGCGCATATATTAAGCAGATATCTCCATATTCTTAAGAATGTACAGGATAACAACCACAACTTATCTTCCGTTCTTAGTCCGCTCAGATAAAAGACGTATGATTTGTGAGCAGCACGGCCGTGCAAAACCGTGTAAAGTATAATAGTGTATGGTCTTATGTAATCCCGTGGGAATTTCATGTTAATTCTTGCCACCTACGTTTTTCTTGTTCAGAATTTTATGCTGATTCCAAAAAAATAGGGTGTCATTTTTTTAGATCAGCTTAAGGTCATGTTTCGACCCCTAGAGGTCATGACCCCTAGATTTCATTTATCTATTTATTTATTTATTCAAACACATGTCTTTACTAGTCGTGTAACATATTAAAATGACCGAAATTGTTTAGGAAATATCATTATATATGAAAAAAATGAAATATTTTTTTGCCCACTAGAGGTCATTTCAAGGTCAACAATTGCAATTATACCTATTTAGAAAAAAATAAGGACGAACTTTATATTTTGACCGCTTTTATAGGGATACCCCCAAACCTGGAATTAGTGGGTAGGGTTACGTAAGCGTCTGTCGTGGAAGTTCTGATTAACCAATCTGCATGTGCAATATATCATGTAACAGATAATTCAATTTCCGTTCTATCAATGCAGTAGAGTAAATAGTCGTCTCTTCACATACGCTCAAATATGTTTTTCTAGTATAGAATAATCAGAATGAACAGCAAAACAAAGTAGTCAACATGGTCATTAAAAACAACATAATAAATGATAGTTATTGAACATAATCATATGTGGCCTATGTTTCCTGAACAAAGATATATGTATGCTTAAAAATGTGCGTTAGTTGTATTTATAAATGTCATACATATTTCTTATTAAAAGAATATTGTAGCCTTTCATGAAAATAAGTCGATTTAGCCTGGGTTGAAATCTAAAACATGGAACTTTGCTGGAGATTTTAGTGTATACTGCTGTATTCACTTGTTTTTACATAATTTGTGTGTGCTGAATGTGAATCTGTCGGATAACGCTCTGTATTTGGAGACCTTCACATACAAATTAACAAAACACAAAATGGCCACCAAAATGTTAAGAAAACGCCGTATTTTAGAGTTTGTCGCACATAAACATAAACGCCCAAGTTATGGTTTCTGTTATAAGTATACTGCTAAACATGTTGACAATAATATAATGTTTTTTGTGGTAACATATTGGATTAGGACTAAACGTTACTGACGAGTAAATTTTAAAGAAAAAAGCCAAAATGACCGCAAAATTTACCTTCATATGAACAAGAAACAAAATGGCTATCAAAATGTAAATTTAACCTCTTTTTTAATTTGTGGCTCGGAATTGCTCAATTTATTGATTTTGTGTGACTTGGGGGCCGAAACAAGCATTTCTGGCGTTTATTGTTCATCGTCTGACCTATAGTTTTTCGTAAAATCCAAGATGGACGTCATTTTGCATATTTACTATTAAAATAATTATGTCATTCTCAATACTAAGCACATCAAAGCATGTTAGCATATACTGTACTTAAACACAGTTTCGAATGCCTTGCAACCTAATCTACCGTAATACGTAGTCTACTTTTTAGATTTCCATTAAACAAATGTTGTTTATGATATAATAGTTCATGTGCCTAAAAAACACTTTTATTTGTCTGTTGGCGGTAACCATTTTGAATTTGAAGGTCAAATAAAGGTCATTTTGATCGAAAAAACATGAGACATAAATTTATCAATTTAAAATCACGCAGAAACCAGAAATCGTGCAATAATTTGTAACAAAAATATAGAAAAGATGTGGTTCTGGCGGCCATTTTTTGTTTTGCTTATTTAAAGGTGAAGGACACCAATTATATAATTTTATCCGACAGATTCGAATTCAGCACACACCAATTATGTAAAAACAAGCGGGATAAAAAATATAGACTCAATTGCAGAGCACAGTTCAATGTTTCATATTTCAACCCAGCATAAATACACACATTTAAAAAAAAGTCTGCAATATTCTTTCGTTTAAAAATATATGCAATGTGCAATGTACAAATCTAAATACCACTCAGTTTTAAGGATATACACATCTGGGCTTAGAAAACATAGGTCAAATATATATATGGCCAATAATTATGCTTTATTAAGTCGTTTGAATTGACCATGTTCAATAGTTTGTTTTGTTGTCGATTTTTATTATTTGTATTAAAAAAAATGTTTAAACATATGTGTAGAGATAACTGTTTAATCCACTGCATCATGCAATACGTCTGTAGAACGAATATTTAGTTATCTTTTATATGTTATATTGCATGTGTAGATTGGTCAGCTACAACTGCAACGACAGCTGTTTGCGTAACACTAACCTCTAAGTTTAGGTTAGGGGGTACCCCCACATAAGCGTTCAAAATATATATTTCGTCCTTGTTTTTTCACCGGTAACATCTTATTTCATGTTTTGGACATACCAAAGCTTAACAAAAAGTTGGTGCGGGTGAGTAGTGGGGGGGGGGGGGGGGGGGTCGCACGGTGACCAATTCTGGCCTATGGAGTATATGTGTGTTTAGGGTTATGACCTTCAAGAGACCGGAAATGACCTTTAAAGCTTCAGAATATTTTTTAATTATGAAAGTTGACTATTTCGTGTCAATCCTTCAATTTGCTAGATGGCACGACTATGTTACCTTGAAATACAAACTTTTTAAAAAATCCCCGTGTGTTTTTAAGGTCATGACCTTTAAGACCCCGAAAATGACCTTTAGAGCTTCAGAAAAAAATGACACCCTATTTTATTTTGTTCAGTATTATTTTTTCTTTAAATTGAACATAGGTGTCAAGAATTAACATGCAATTCTCACGGAACCATATAAACTGCCATAAGACCCTACACTATAAAGCATAATACTATACTTGTTGGCTTTGCACAGTAGAACACATTGTACACGATAAATCGTTCCATGAGAACGGGGCTTAATGCAAACATAGGGTTCCAGTGTCTCCGCCTGGTGGCTATTAATTGCAAACATATGCAAAGTTATCAGTGCCGAAAGCCCCCGCTAAAGCCCCCCCCCCCCCCTGCATGCATACATGTACATCGATGAATCAGTGAACAGTAAAACCAGATCCCGCTGCAAAACCCCGATTGGTCATAATGCGTAATCAGGATACATGAGGATATCATATAAACCTGATACACACTTATCATAACATGTAACTAGCGTCACATGGCTGCAGTGGTGTATGCTCCCCCAGGGAGTTGAAATGGTACATGAACGAACAGATCCAATGATCAGGGATAATATGAAGTAAAGCGCCATGAGCAACACTGAGCTGGATATGTGCGCCATATAGATACTCACATTATTATTATTAATATTATAAAACTATTATTCGTTTTGTTTCCGACTGTTCGGCGATATAGTCATATTAACTAATGAGGAATATGAATTATTAATATCAAATTTATGACCACAGCAATGCTTTTTTTTTGTAATATATCATATTTACACATTGAACTCGGCTATAACTTTAAGGACAAATAACGCTTGTATGCTGTCGGACATACTATTTTATCACGAACAATTTATATGTGGAAATCCAGAAGCGAACATCTATATTTTGTATGTTTGAGAAGTAACATATCATGACCAGCAATACTGCCGTATAAAGGCAAATAAAGAGACAGTCACTGTTTTTTTACTTTGCACGGTCGAAGAACACATAATATTTAAGTTAATATTCTTTTCCAGCTCAGTTATTTGTTTTTAAATTTTCCACAACTTGAAGTCTCGCTAGACAGTCCGACCCACAACATCAAGTGGTTGAAAATCAGTCATATTTGTTTATTTTTGGGACTAAACATTTGTGAATCACATTTCATACACAATAAGAGTTAAGACAATAATTACGCAAAATATGAAAAATAGACACATGTGTATATGATTCATATATATGTATATGAGTCCGAGGACCATGTTAAGAAGCCTCACTGACCTGGTGAGGTCCATGTAAAGAGCCTCACTGACCTGGTGAGGACCATGTAAGCAGCCTCACTGACCTGATGAGGTTTACGTACAGAGCCTCACTCACTTGGTGAGGACCAAGTTGAGGAGCCTCACTGAACTGGTGAGGTCCATGTAAGAAACCTCACTCATCTGGTGAGGACCATGTAAGAAGCCTCACTCACCTGGTTAGGTCCTTGTAGCTTCCTTGACCTGATGAGGTCAATGTTAAGAAACGTCACTGACCTGGTGAGGACCATGTAAGGGGCCTCAACGACCTGGGGAGATCCATATAAGGAGCCTCACTGACCTGGTGAGGTGCATGTAGCATCACTGACCTGGTAAGGACCATGTAAGGAGCCTCACTGACCTGGTGAGGTCTATGTAGCCTCACTGACCTGGTGAGAACTATGTAGCCTCACTGACCTCGTGAGGACCATGTAAGGAGCCTCACTGACCTGGTGAGGACCATGTAGCCTCACTAACCTGGTGAGGACCATGTAACGAGCCTCACTTACCTAGTGAGGACCATGTAAGGAGCCTCACTGACCTGGTGAGGACCATGTATGGAGCCTCACTGACCTGGTGGGGACCATGTAAGGAGCCTCACTGACCTGGTGAGGACCATGTAAGGAGCCTCACTGACCTGGTGAGGACCATGTAAGGAACCTCACTGACCTGCTGAGGACCATGTAAGAAACCTCACTGATCTGGTGAGGACCATGCAAGGAGCCTCACTGACCTGGTGAGAACCTGTAAGGAGCCTCACTCACCTGGTGAGGTCAATGTAAAGGAGCCTCACTGACCTGGTGAGGACCATGTAAGGAACCTCACTGACCAGGTGAGGTCAATGTAAGGAGCGTCACTGACCTGGTGAGGACCATGTAAGGAGCCTCACTGACCTGGTGAGGACCATGTAAGGAGCCTCACTCACCTGGTGAGGTCAATGTTAAGGAGCCTAACTGACCTGGTGAGGACCATGTAAGGAGCCTCACTGTCCTGGTGAGGACCATGTAAGGAGCCTCACTGACCTGGTGAGGACCATGTAAGGAGTCTCACTCACCTGGTGAGCTCAATGTTAAGGAGCCTCACTGACCTGGTGAGGACCATGTAAGGAGCCTCACTGACCTGGTGAGGTCAATGTTGTGGAGCCTCACTGACCTGGTGAGGACCATGTAAGGAGCCTCACTGACCTGGTGAAGGAGCCTCACTGACTTGGTGAGGACCATGTGAGGAGCCTCACTCACCTGGTGAGGTCAATGTTAAGAAGCGTCACTGACCTAGTGAGGTCAATGTTGATCAGCCTCACTGCCCTGGTGATGTGTATAGGGATGAAATCAGAAGGAAATGTAAGGGACAGATAACGCCTAACAGGGTACTCAACGCTTCACAATAAATACAAGTACTCCCTCTGGTTGGTTCTGAATAATGTCATGAATCAAAAAACCAGCAAGCAGTCTAAAGGGCCGTTTGTACTACATGAAACCCGTGCACGAAAAATACTGCTGTCGGGAATTTAACCCTTTTCTTATTTTCGCGGTGAAAATTGCTCATATTTTTTAATTTGAGACCAATTATTGGCAATCTTGATATTCAAACACTCATATCGTTCCCAATAATAAACATGATCAAACGGATTAAAAAAGGCCATATCTACGGTGGCCCATAGAGGCTGATTAATGCGTGCCCGCGCAATAATAATGCGTACCCACGCAATTATAATGCGTGCCCACTTAATGACTAATGCGTGCCCACGCAATGATCTGTGCGTGTCCCCCAAAAAAACTAATGCCTGCCCACGCAATAATAATGCGTGGCCACGCAATAATAATGCGTGCCCACGCAATAATAATGCGTGCCCACGCAATAATAATGCGTGCCCACGCAATAGTCAGCACATGGCCAGCTGCTTGTGAAACCCCTTTTGAGTCTCGACTTGTGAGACCTCATAGACTGGGTTTACATGGTTAATTATTAATTTAATAGCCTACGCCTACTAGCTATCTTTATCTCGTGGTGGTGAGGAATACATCAATAAAATGGTCGTCAACCCAGTTCTCGTCTGGAAATGATCCAGCTTGCTCTCACCCAGCAAACACTAGATGTTGAGCCAACGTTGGTTTGCTGTTGGGCAAGCGTCGCATTTGAATTTGTATCCATATCCCTATTTAGAACTATATTTCTGAACTAGTGTACTAGTACTGAACTACGCTAATCCGCCTGACTTTACCCCTCTTACCGCCAAATTATTCAATTGAAGTTGTGTCTCGCTGACGCGATCCACAACTTCAAGTGAGTGAAAATTATTCAGATTTGACAAAATGGAAGTCAACTCTTTTCAAATATTTCTGATTGTTGTCACATTTTATTTTTAAGATGTTTAAAAGGTGGTACTTAATGTGCTAATAAAAAATGAAACCCGAATATATCCGGCACCGGCGGTTAAAGGGTTAAATAACATAACTTTGTTGGTTTTCTGTCGTATCACCCATTCAACTCTTCATGGTATACAAAAACTATATACTTTTAATAGTAATAAATATTATATTATATACTCATATCCAACAATAAAATTCCTTTCAAAAGTGCATAATGCCTCCACAAATAATAGCAGGGAAAGTTGTTTTTCATTATTAATATCACGTGGTTTCGCCAACCGACTGTTGTCTTAACTATCAACACGTGACAAGTCTCCACCAATCAGTGAGATTAACTCTTGAAGCGCTTATTTTTTATGTAAAGCATGGAGATACAAGGTTTTTATTCAATTTTAAATCATCTTGAATGCTTAGTTATCTCCTTTCACTTCATTTGAATACGTATGTTATGGGTCTACGGCCATTATAAATACTCTTAAATACTCTTACAGTGCGGGGATCGACTTTAGACATCAGAATCTGACGTCTACAGACGTCAGATTCTGATATCTAAAGTCGATCCCCGCGCTGTAAGGGCTAAGACTGACTCAAGTTCAGGGTGACTTAGCTGAGCCGGTGGGGAAACCGGGGCCAGCTCTTTTTTATTTTTTTTATTTTACTTTTATTTTCTCACAGCAACAGAATCAGTAAGTGTAACTCTTGTTATGTGATGATTGGTGGCTGAGATATAATTATTAGACCGGTAGATTATGTGTCACCTACACCTCCGTGTAAAACCAAACAAGAGGAACTGCTCACTTTACAAGTAAGCAGTTACTGCCGTTTGCGACGCTAGCCCAGCATTTAGCCAACCTTGGTTCTGAGTATCGTGTTCAGTGGGCCTAAGAAAGAGAAACGATGGGACATCCATTATTTATCAGGATACAAAGCATATAATATTACACGTGTGAAAAGACCTGGCCATTAATATCACCACATATCGTGTGGTATATGACATAACAAGGACTGATTAATCACTTTTGACACCAGAAGCGTGTATAATTGTAATAGTATCTCGATAAGAAGAATGAAACAGAAAGATTCACTTCTTAACTGAATATTTCATCATTTATAATATAGATAATTTGTTCTCTGTACTCGTAGCGCAGATACGAACCAAATAAATTGGCACTGTTCTGTGTACAGATATATGAAAAAGCTGGTGGTGGGTAAATTAGAAAAAAATATATACAGTATTGGGACATTTTCTAAATATCTCAGCATTTCTTCAGTTCATTGTTCAATTTTGTGATTATTTCTATCCTAGATTGAAATATAACGCAAAAAAACTGTTGTAAATTTAAAGGGTGATTTGGGTATTAAGACATTTTCTAAATATCTCAACATTTCTATTAACTTTTCAATATATTATTGGGTACAAAAAACAAATATTGTATCTCCGAGGTAATTAAACTGTTCGGTTCATTGTTCAATTTTGTGATTTTTTCTATCCTAGATTTAAATATCACACAAAAAAAGAAAGTAAATTTAAAGGGTGATTTAGGCCCTTGCCTTGTGAGCACCTGTCTATACTTTGCTAAAGATTCCGTTACGCAAATCCGAGGTTTCTCTCAACTTGTGCGATCATATCAATCATTCTTAGAGTCGGGTGGGCAAATCTCTAAAGCTCATCAAATTTGATCTCGCTATTCACAGATAGTCAGACAGGTCTTTCATTTCCCTAATAAACGTAATATTAAAAATGGCGGTTCATACAGCGTTTTTGAAATTGACGGCCACGCAAAATTGCCTGATATTGCTAGGAGAAGATATCTTTTTATAACTTGTTTAATTTGTCTTTTAAAACGACGTCTACTTGTCAAGGTAATTAATTTTGCAGAAAAAACTCGTTTACTGTTTGCGTGAGATTAAACAAGAAGTACCATGTACTGGGTGGAATTTAATCAGGAGTTTCTGTAGAGGATTTACCATCTATTCTCGGGGGAGGTGTGAATTGTTACCGAAATCTACTGCATTGTCCACCTTAACCCTTTATTCTCTAGTGACGCATAGAGGCATATAGGCGCACGAGAATATTTCACATAAATAAACCCTTTCAGTGCGGGGACTGTCGTCAGTCGCCAGAATTTGACGTCTATAGATGTTAGATTCTGACGTCTAAAGACGGTCCCAGCACTGAAAGCAAATACATACAACAACAGTAGACCCATAACATAAATCTTCGAATGAATCAGAAATAATTAACTAAGACATTTATGATGCTTTCAAATTGAAAAACCACTTTGTTCCCCACGCCTTATATATAAATATTTCAGTGTTGCAAGGCTTGATAGCTCATATATTCCAATGCATTACATTTTAATTCTAACGAATACAAAACGGCATTTTTGTTATCAATAGTTATTTTTATATGGGCTTAGCTCAGCGCTGACTGATCTGAGCTGATAGTAAAATAATTATTGCGTAATATCAACCCTTGAAGCGATGACATTTTTTATGAAAATCATGAAAACCAAATGGTTTTTTACAATTTGAAATCATCATAAATGTCCTCGTTAGCTCTTTTCGTTTTTTTGAATACCTATGTTATGGGTCTACGGTCATTAGAAATATTTTTACTCTTACCATAGCGCCACCATATTTTCTTCATCACAATAAGGTATCACTGTCTAGTGTGCAAATGGAAGACAGTGGAATATCAACATCTAAATGTACCCGCAACATCAGCGTAATGTTTGATCATCATATGTATATGACTACACAGGTCACTAAGATGTGTCAAGCAGCATGGTTCCAGCTCAGAAAAATTATATCAGTCAGATCCAGTCTCACAAAAGAGGCGACACTGAGGCTTGTTTGTTCTCTGGTGATGCCTCGCCTTGACCACAGGTGGAACCACCCGCATAAACTGTAACGATGTCACACACAGATAAATTATCCATTGCTCAGATAACTTAGCTGAGGTCGCAGCTCAACAACACAAAGTGAATCTGAACA